>JAOXYA010034535.1:0-25693 GCA_028565675.1 Sorex palustris
TAGTACCACTTGTATGTAAATTTCATGACTTCATCTTTTCTAACAGCTGCGTAGTACTCCATTGTGTAGATGTACCACAGTTTCTTTAGCCAGTCATCTGTTCTCACCAGCCCTGAGATTTTAGCAGCCTCTCCTTATTCGTCCTTCCCAACGCTGCCGTATTGGAGGCTCTTTCAGGGTCAGGGGAATGAGACTCATTATTGTTACTGTTTTTGGCGTATTGAATACGCCACAAGGAGCTGAGGTCTCAGTCATGGAAGGGGAAGGTGCCCCACCCTGAAGCCCATCCCTGCCTCATGAGAACACCTAGAAAGCAGGGGTCCAGACACAAACCCCCAAAGAGTGTGTGGCGGGAGAGTGAGTGGAGGTCCTAGGACCAGCCTAGAAGCGGCCTACTCCCCACTGCTCTCGAACCCCACTGTCTCACCGGCCTCACTGCACCGCATTTGCCAAACTGCTTCAATTTTGTCTGCAACCTTCTTACTTGAATTTTCCATTCTACTTCATTTTAAAAGAAAAACCAGCTCCTGGCCTCAAAAGTCATCAGGATGAATGATGCACAGAAGTGGACAGGCTGCTTCGCAGTGACCAGGCATGCCCACTGGCTGCCAGTTTGCTTCTTCAGCTGCATTTTCAGGCCTCACCACATGTCTGAGTGTGGGTCACATTCTAGAACCTTCCAACCCTCCGCATCCGTATTTTCCTTCTCAGCACCCCTTTCTTCTCTTTCCTATCACAAAGGCAAGTGTGAGTTGCCCTGAAAAAGGCGAGTTTTAAAGACCATCAGGATGAAAATCGGCACATTTGGCATTATCCAGTCCTCACCTAAACACAATGGGCCCTTCCCCTGAGGACTTCTGACAGACAAGCACAGAGTCCAGCTCGGTGGGAGTCGTATTTTTAGGACATGACTGTAACATAGGACATGGATTTTCAAGATGTCTTTCACATGTTTCCATGCCCAAAGGGTCTTTTCAGGGACCCAGAGTGGAGAGCTGTGAGGAGGACAGATTCATCAAGGACAGGGAGTGGGTTGACAAGTGACAGATGACAATGACTTTGTTACTTGCTCTGCTTTGGTTAAAGACATGAGCACTTGTTTGGATCAAAAAAAAACCTCAGAGTGCAAGAATAAATCCTAAAATTAATCTGATTTTATAACTAATCTCAAAGAGTGTGCACAAAGAAATCTCTGGGGAGTCACCTGCCCCCAGGCTTCTCTGAAACCTAGAAAACTAAGGCAAACTAAGCCACAGTTAAGAGAGGGAAAACTCCCAAAGTTTCAGGGCCAGGAGAGGATCTGAGAGCAAACCACTATTTCTCTCCACAGAGAAGGGCTTCAGAGTTCAAGAGACCATCAAGGAGAAGCATCTGAAACACAAAAGAGCTGCCCTACTCTCCTGCATGCGCCCCCTGAGAAACCCCTGAGACAACCCTGAGAGACCTCTGAGAAACCCCTGAGAGAAGCCCTGAGATAATCCTGAGAGAAACTTGAAAGACCCCTGAGAGACTCCTGAGAGACCCCTGAGAGGACCCCAAGAGAACTTTGTGAGACCCCTGAGAGAACCCTGAGAGAACCCTGAGAGAACCCTGAGAGAACCTGAGAGACCCCCTGAAAGATCCCCTGAGAGACTTCCCTGAGAGACCTTTGAGAGACACCCTGAGATAACATTGGAGAATTCCCAAGAGATCCCTTTATAGATCATGAGAGACCCCAAGAGACCCCTGAGAGAAAAAAAAACCTGAGTGAACCCCTGAGAGAACCATGAGAGAACTCCCAAGAGAACCTCTGAATACCCCCTGAGAGACCCCTAGAGACCTTCTGAGAGATACCTGAGAGACACATTGAGAGACTCCAAGAGACCCCTGAGAGAACCTCCTGAGAGAACCTCTGAGAGACACTCTGCCCACTCAGAGAGCCTTGCCACAGGGAGGGGCCAACAGGAGTCTCCCAGAGGGTGAGCCAGCAGACCACTGAGGAGACACAGAGGCCAATAAAGGGCTTGATAACCAGGTTCCAGTCAGGAAAGAGAAATCTGAGAAGATTTGAGTCATGTGTGTCTCAGGATGAACAAAGTCACTGAGGCCAAGGCCCCTTCTCCTGTGCCGGCTCCGGGAGCAGCACAGCTTCAGCAAATACAGCCTGGCTTCTCTGAACACCTCCCTCGACCCCAACCCCCCAACTTCTCTCCCGTCCCAAGATCATGGCGGGGTGCCCACCACGCACCTGGCTCCCGTCTGATTTGGGGGTGCATCTGGTCATCTCGAGCAGCGGGAACCCCCTTCTCCCGGGTCCCAGCGTAACCACTAACCCACATTATCACCTGTGAGTCAATACAGCAGAGGGGTAAGAGGGCCTGGTGTGGCCCGTTGCACACCCCACGGGGACAGGAATAGGGGCCTGAGGTCAGGTGGGCACTTCTCTCTCCAGGGTGCGGCAGCCGCCACAAGAGTTGGCGCTGACCAGAGACACGGCTCATTTCTTGTTTGTTTGCTTGTTTGTTTTTATTTTTTTGGATTTGGCGTCATACCTGGTGGTGCTCAGGGCTCAGTCAGGCCTCGCCACGTGTCTGAGTGTGGGCCACATTCTAGAACCTTCCGACTTTCCGCGTCGTATTTTCCTTCCCAGCACCCTTTCTTCTCTTTCCTATCGCAAAGGCAAGTGTGAGTTGGAGTCTGCACTCGGGAGTCACTCTCCTGATGGTGCTCTGAAGCCCGTACAGATTGCTGGGGATCGAACCCTGGTCAGCTGTGTGCAAGGCAAGCACCTCCCTCCCCCCCCACCCCGCGCTGTGCTCCAGCCCCCCACTCAGCTCATTTCAGGGCGGGCAGGAATCTCCAGGGGGAGCCTGGCAGGGGGCTCTCACCCCTGTGCCTGAGGGACCCGCTTGACCACACTGAGCGCCTCTCTCCAGCGTCTCCAATAGCCGTCACCCCGACCCGCTGCCAGACCCATCACCCCTCTCTCCCGCTCCTTGCCCTCAGCTAGTCCGGTGACTGCTCAGGAAAGACGGCAAATGCCTGTTCCTGGGGACACACAACACCAAAACAACAGGGTCTGAGCTGGAGAAACTCCTTCTCGGTCTTCCCTGGGACTGCTCGATGTTGGGGATGAGCCGTGCCTCTCTGCTGCGTGGGCAGAGAGGGTGCTGGGCCCCCGTGTCCCCTCCCCGCCTCGGCCGACAGCCCCACCCGGGCAGCAGGGGGCGCCTCAGTTCTCCCTCGTCTCAGGCCGCAGTCCTGAGCTGCACTGTCTCCCCTCACTGACACCGCCGTGGGCTGCAGGGATCACCTGTGCCTTCTGTGACTCTAACTCCCAACCACTCAGACCCCACTGAAGAGCACTGAGTTGGGTACTCAGAGTATCCCAACAGAGGAAGAGAGTGGGCGGCAGCACCGCAAACCAACGTCTTGCACACGTGTGACCAGACGCTCCACTGCTTGAAGCAGCCCCGCACCCAGCCCAGCCCAGCCCAGCCCAGCCCTGCCTGGCCCAGAAGCCCACGCAGACGGAGGGGAGAGGAAAACTGGACACAGGAACCCTCGTTCTTGTCCTCCCCTGGCCTCAGAATAACTTGCACACACAAACTCAACTCGAGAGGACGCACCAAAGCAGACGGGGGCGGGGCGGGGGAGCCCTGGAGGGGACAGCGGAGAGTCACTGCACTCAGAAGCAATGGGAAAAATCAATGATGCGTGTGGACACATCCTCAGCCTGGAGGGTCGGCGCGAGGAGAAGTGGGAATTGCCGCAAGGCCACGTTCCTCAGCGTTCCACATTCTGGAGCAAGCTTGGTGGCCGAGGTTGGCGACATGACATGAGTGTCATAAACTTGCCGGGAACTTGGAAAGCAGCACGCGCTGGAGAGCACAGCCTTGGTCTGGCAGCCGCGAAGACCTTTATTAGGAAATATTTCCATTGCAACAGCAAATAGGATATTAAAGAGATCAGATCCAATTTTTAGGATGTTTGCGGTACAGCCCTGCCTGAGACAGAGCCGTAGACCAAGTCTGTGAGCGCGAATTTCCACGGACTCTGGAACACGGCAAGAGGACGGTCCGCTGGCCCCCAGCCCTCCAGGGGCCTGTCAGACCCTCCCCTACCCCTCGTGTATGCTGGAACTATCTGAACAAGGCTGTCGGGACTCGGCCCGTCCTGGCTCCATCCGAACCCAGTGCTGTGAGCGCAGAGCTGTCGCCTCTCCGGGACCGTTTCTCCTTCATGCAGCCAAAGGTCTGACAGTGCAGTGGCTCCCGCCCAGGGCGAGCAGAAGGAAGTGTCCCAGGCAGTCAACCGTCTATGCTGCTAGACTCTGTGTCTCGGTCAGTAGTGGCCCTGAGGATCACAGAAAGCTGGAAGCTGCCCAGAGGCAGGGTCAGAGAGGAGAGAGACGGGCGACCAGGGGCCCCATGCCCACGTCTCGCCCGGCCTCTTTGTCCTGTCTGAGACAAAGAGGCACAGACAAAGCCCTGCCCAGCCCTGCCCTGGCACAGACAAAGCGTTACCTGCAATGAAATATTAGATCTCAAGTACACAACTGAATAAAGCTTGGGAAAAGCTTAGGCCCAGGGAACCAGCACCACAGCCAAAGGTACGAGACGGCCCTCAGCCCCAGAAGGTTCCAAGAGAAATGCTCCAGCTGCCCCAATGCCCCTACGCTGAACACTGAGTCCGGGTGCTGAGTCTTCCTCCTCACGAACGCCCCAGAAACCAGCTCAACGAGGTCCAGGCCTTGGGGCTATCCTGCCGCTTCTGTTCAAAGCCGCTTGAGATCGGGCTCCGGCCTTGGTGGGAAAAGTCAGTTCCCTTCTCTCGCCGGGAAGGCTGACGGCCCACGCGGGTGTTTCGGGGGGCGTTAGGAGGAGGAAGGACCCTGTGGGGGTGAATTCAGAGAAAACGGGGACGCAGGGGATGGAGGGAGAGAGAAGGAAGCACACCGGGCGGGGGGACCTAGGGTTGTGCTCGGGGCGGCCGAGTCTGGAGTGGGGCCCAGCGAGGTCAGCAGTGTACGGCCACGCAGAGGGGAGGGGATGACTGGCCGACGCAGGAGCCCTTGGCGACTTGCAGGGACGCACAGCGGGAGGGGAGGTCGGCATCCCCCCTCCTGGAGATTAGCGGGGACGGGAGCAGTGGTGCCCGCCAAGCTCCGCCCGGGGCAGCAGATGCAGGATGCCAACTCGGCCTCTCAGCAGGGTGAGGAGGGACGGGCACCACCAGGCAGAAGCAGGATGGAGCGTGGGGCTCTCCTAGCGCGGGCAGGTGGGAGTGGGAGTGAGGGGCTGGGGGAGAGAGTGGACCGAGCCCCCAGACACACGGGTGTTGGCAGGGCCGGAAGCTGACCTCTGGTCGATCTCCGCTGGGCCCCGCTCTGGACTAGCAGAGCGTGGCCAGCCCCTGGGCTCATTCCCGCCCCCTGCCCGGGCACGCAAGGCCCCGCCGCGCCCCGCTCTCTGGTCCCAGGGCCATGCTCCCAGCCGGGTCCGCAGAGCGCAGCTACTCAGGCAGCACCAAGGTGGGATCCCGCAGCAGGTGGGAAAGGCCCCCCAGCAGGGCGGGGGCTTCAGGGGTCAGGGGCTGGGACCAACCAAGGCTCCGGTTTGCCGAGCCCAGGGCAGAGACGAGGCTCAGGCGAGGAGAATGGCGGGGATTCCAAACAGGAGCAGGTTTTGATTTACATTTCTCTGACAGTGCGTGACAGTGCCTGTCCCCAGCGCCTGCGGGCCATCTGCGTGACTGAGAGTCACCGCCTGCTCCTCTGCGTTGCTGTGAGCTGGTTCCCGCTTATGCCTCTTCTCCACTGAGCCCTCCTCAGACGTGTGATGTGCAAACAGGGTGCCCACGGTTTCTTTTTGATCATCTTCTTCCTCCAGGCCGAATGAGACCCATCCCCGTCCCGAGAAGGAGACACAAGAAGGACAGCTGTGGAACCCGCCACCCCTTGGGACAGCAGTGCAGCCGTCACCGCCTCCGCGTCGTCCCTGACTGCCAGGAGCCCTGACGGCCTCTGCCAAGGGCCTGGTCGTGTCTCTGGTGACTCCGGTTCTTCTCGCGCTCAAACAGTCTGTACAAACGGACACTTCCCCTCACCCTGAGCCGCTGAGTGCGGGGAAGCGGCAGTGCAGACCTGCTCACCCAGTCTTCAACCTGAGTCTCACTGCTGAGCCAAACCCCATGCCAGGGAACGCTCCTGATGCTTCCCCTGGGCGTGGTGTAAAGTGAGACTCTGGGTGGAGGATGTCTCTACACAGACCTTTTACCTAAGAATGGCGAAGCGTCTTGTAACAGCAGCTGAGCGGCCTGTTGGAGACAAAGGAGCAGGTCGGGTCCAAACTGCCCAGTTCAAGGCCCCTTTTTTTCCCAGAGCACAATTCCTGAGGACTAGTTCTACCATCACTAAAGGAACTGCATGATGTTGACCGATGTATTCGTTGCCCAGTGACCCATTCTTACCCACTCAATTAGAAGGATGGGCATGCACAATTCTCTGGCAGTTTTGTTTCGGAGAGCTTCACCCACATGATGTAAGTGTTTCTGAGAGGGCCACCTTGCGCGGCCTTCTGGGTGAAATGGGAAGGCTGGCAGACACGCCTCCCCCAGGCTGGGCTCCAGGCTCTGACTCCTGACACTGGAAGCACACGTCCCCTCTGCCGCGCTGTGCAACTTAAAGAATGTAACTGGATATTGCTGCCCATAAATCCCGAGCCATACCATATTTTACACATATTGAAATGCTAGTTTTCTTTTTGCTCATTTATGAGAAAGAATTCTCTACTCATTTCCTCTGATGTTCCCCCAAAATAATGACATGAATTATATTTGGTCTTTGAAAATAAAATGTTGTCACTACTCTGGGTGGGTAACCAACTCCTTCCAATTTTATGCTGTCTCTTAAAGCTTATCCTCTAACAAAGAGCATTCTGGAGCCGGCTGCTCACAGGGATCTGAATCCATTGGCAAAACAGCACATAGATTGCACTATGGAACATTCTGGAAGCCCCCCAAACAAAAACATAATTCTGGAATTTGAGCTCTCAAATCAACCTTGTATCACTTGAATCACTTATCATCCCATTGATCGTTGATTTGCTTGAGTGGGTGCCAGTAATGTCTCCATTCATCCCTGTCGTGTGCTAGTGTAGCCCAATGGCACCTGCTTGCTCCAGGAACATGAAGAGGAATTGAAAGGAATCGAAAGAGGTATGCTTGGAGTATCACGCATCACTCAAGTGAAAGAAGGAACCCAGAGTTCCGACCTCCATCACCAATCAAGAATCAGGGACACTGTCTTGTTTGCCAAGGCATCGAAAATCAGACGGGCCAGACATGTAATGTGATTTAGAGACAACCGCTGGACTAGAGCCATTACCGACTGAATTCCACGGGACGTCAAAAGGACGCGTGGCTGCCCACCTCCGAGGTGGTCAGTTCTACCAAAACCCTGAACAAACGGTTGGAGGCTCTTCATGCTCTTCCAAATCAACCTATGCAAAAGATACTCAGTTTCAGTACTCAGTCAAAATCATGCTGATGTTGCAACAACAGGCAATGAATCCCTAGAAAGGGATGAACGCTCACCGTTTCTAAGCACTGTGGCATCTTAGATTTTCCAAGGCTTTATTTGGTCCAGAACGTATGTCAATCACTTTTTTAAAAAATAGACGCAGATGTCCAGATATAAACGTCAGCCAAATAGCCCCCGTGGACTGCAGGGCAGTGTGTCTCCCCACACACCTGGGGCAGAGTCCTTACTGAGAGCAGATAGTCTTCCCTTGGATGGTTTGAGGGCTTCGGAAGAATTCCAGCAGGAATGCGCAAGTATGTTAGTGCTAACGTTACTTACATCGACAATATGTCATATTAAATTAGCAGTAGCTCATGTGTTTGGTTCCAAAAGTTCTCAAGTGTACACTTAGAGAATGGTATAAAAACATAATGGAAAATAGGAATGAAAAGGCTAATGGCAGTGAGATGCTATCTTGACAGATTGCTACAGGCGAACCTCAGGAAGGAGCAAAAGCACCCAGACGCTCGTGAGAAAGGTCCACATTGCCAGGAGAGCGACTCAATCACCAAGTCTTCAGAGATCGCTCCGCCGGGCTACCGCGGTTCCGGAAACCAAAGGCTCCATTTTCCAGGAAAGCACTTTTTTCTAAATAAAATTTAAAACCAATGCCAGCCAAAAAAGTCAGAGAGAGACCAATTTAGGCTAACATATTTTTTTTAATCTGAAAACAAATACTCCATTTTTTTACCAGTAGCTTTTACTTGCACCGGAAATTGCCCTAAATCTTACGCCTCAAATAGCATTTATTTCTTGTGATCCCGGGAGGCGGCTGAACGTGCCAAAAGTCCGCTTCTTCACGGCTGCCCATCCGGCTCTGTGGGTGCTGAAGAGCAGAGCGGGTCTCTGCCTCCGACGGAACCCACCATCCAGGAGGACAATCGGGTGTCTGGGCACACTGGGAAAGAGAATTCTAGAGCACTGCCCCTGATGAACACATATGCAAAGATCCTTAGCGAGATCCTAGCGAATCAGACCCAATTACACATTAAAAGGATCGTACACCAGGATCAAGCAGGATTTACTTTGGATCCAAGATGGTTTAATATAGACAAGCCAATCAAAGTAAAACACCATATTAATTCAAGTAGAGGTGAAAACGTCAACATAGCAGCAAAGAAACATTTGACAAGCTCCAACACCCACTCATGATTTAAAATTTCTCAATAAAATGCGAATAGAAGGAACTTTCCTCAATATAGTCAAAGCCAGCTACCACAAACCCAAAGCTAGCATCAGACCCAAGAAACTAGCATTATACATTCCGTGAAAAACAGAAAGCCTTTCCTCTAAGATCAGGCCGAGACAGGGCCGCCCACTCTCAGCACTACTATTGCTTCTGATTAGACAGGAAAGAGACATAAAGGGGATCCAAATTGGAAAAGACAAAGTAATTCTCACTGTTTTCGTATGACATGATACACTCACTAAACCCCTACAGACTCTCAGAAGCAACAGACAGTACAGTAATGCGGCAGGCTGCAAAATCAACACGTAGAAATCCAAGCACTTCTGTATGCAAACAATAAAGTGTAAGGAAAAGAAAAAATAATCCATTGAAACTTGTGACACACACACACACACACACAAAAGCACAAGTTCCTGGAAACCACTATAAAGAGTTAAAAGACTTAGACAAAGGAAGCTATGTTATTACAAGAAATAATAATAATAATTTTTAAGGAAAAGAAAAAGACACAAGGGAATGGAAACTCATCCCCTGTTCATGGACGGGAAGGATTAATATTGTTAAAATGATCATCCTACCCGAAGCACTTTACAGATTCAACGCAGTCCCTATAAAAATTCCTGTGGCATCTGTTTAGGGACACGGACCAACTGCTGTTAAAATTTCCGTGGAGTAATAAAGCTCCCCCGTAGCCAAAGCCGGCCTGGGGATCACAGAGTGGAAGATTCTCTTTCCCCAACTTTAAATCACACTGTAGAGCTCCAGTGCTGAAGACTGTGTGGTACGTGTCAGCACTGGGGGCCCGAGACCCTCCCAGAGCAGGCAGAGGCTCTAGGCAGGGGGAGTGGGTGGGCGCAGCCTCTACGGCAGGTGGTGTCAGACCCCGGACATGGCAGGGGGACACTGGCACTGTGGAGGGGACGTGGTGTTTGCCTGTCGTAAGTCTGAAACTCCCACTCACGTGGCCGAGTGGCCGGAGCCATTGGACAGCGGGACGGTGTTTGCCATGACCCAGGTCCCATCCCCACCCCCCGAGGGCCACCACGCCCACCAGGATGACCCCTGAGCACAGACCCAGAGTCCGCCCTGAGCGCAGCCGGGTGTGACCCCAAAACTCAAAGATCCAGTGTTCCTAATCACGGTGTCTCAAGAACAATTGGGAGGGGAGGGAGAACAGAGCTGCAATCTAGTGGACGATCTATTTTTATCTCAAGTAATTAAAAGTGGGTTGTTTTTGTTATTTCCATTACAGACATCACAAAATATTTCCCCAAAAAAGTGGATCCTTAATATGAAAAATAAGGTAATCCAATTCTGTAAGCACTGTTTAGAGGCAGTAATTGAGGAGCGAATGCCAAACATAATTCGGCGTGCTTCGCTGACCCTGAGTCACGGAATCCTGGTCCTCAGAGCAACAGCCCCAGCTCCGGCCAGCGCAGACCGCCTGTGCCTGGGCGAGTGACAAGAGAATTTCCGACCACCTAGAGCAAGTCCAACAGCCGCTGGTCTCCTGGGTAGGAAGTGTCTGTCACCGCCACTTCACACTTCCGGAAACGGCGGGAAACGCGTGTCCTGCTGCAGTGTCAGGGCCCTTAGGAGGGGGCTGCCCACCATCGCGTCCCTCTGTCAGCCCCGAGCCTCGTGCACCTGACGGGTCCCCCAAGCAGACGTGGCACTGACGCCGTGTCACCCCCAGCTCCTGCTCCAGCAGACGCTTAGGCAGAAGGTGCGTCAGGGGCAAGAGCCATCCTCACCTTCCCACCATCTAAAGGGACCCCCTTCTTCCCTTCCGATGTTGAAACCAACCCTGACCTTTGTCTCTTCTCGGCCCGTCTATACTCGAATCTTCATGAAACGCTTTTACCTTAAGATGCAAAAAATAACATATAATTTTGCGATCTTCCATTTAACTCAATAATTGTTTCCATATTTTCTGGCCCTCTCTGGCTAGTGTCAAACTGTTTCGATTATTGGCTGATGAAAACGAGGAGACTGTTTTCCTCCCTGTCCTGCCGTCCGGCGTTCCTCAGCGCGTCTGTTCCTCGGCCGCCTCTGCTGCCCAGAGCTGCTTAACCCCTTCACGGGCAGGCTCCCCTGCTGGCTCGACCGGACGCGTCTCTGAGCCACGGGAGAAAGTGTCTCTGTTGGCAGTTGTGTGTCCTTGGAGCGACGTTGGCCCACGGAGCCGCGAACCACCTTTCTTCCCTCCAAGGAAGGAGCAAGCACCGCATCGAAGCGACGCCTCTGAAACACAGCTGAGGAAAAGGACACTGGCCGGCCTCACCCAACCCGTGCATCAGACGTGAGCAGAAGCATCTCTACCTTGGTGGACTGGTTCAGTTAGATTTGGGGTTTAGTGTAGAGAGTTTCATGAGCTGTGGAAGAGGCCAGGCGCCCGGGGAGGCTCACTGCTGGGAGTTTGCTGCAGAAGGAGATTCTCCCTCAGCAAGCGCCTCAGAGGTGAGCCCATACCCTGTGTCCTGGGCATTAATGGCCCTTCCACTGTCTACCTCAGCAATTAACCATCCA
Organism: Sorex palustris; assembly: GCA_028565675.1. Lineage (NCBI taxonomy): Eukaryota > Metazoa > Chordata > Mammalia > Eulipotyphla > Soricidae > Sorex > Sorex palustris. The sequence continues at coordinate 11,280 of JAOXYA010034535.1, forward strand.
CGCTCGGACACCTCCCCTCCCCACAGAAGCTAATCACACTGGAAGCCAATTTTCAGGGAAGACACTGAGGAAATGAGCACAGTCTCCCTCCGACCGCCTCTCCCACACCCCGGCCACGAGCTCTCTCCTGGGCTCGGCTTCTGGCAGCCGCCTTCCTACCACCGGGGCCTCCCGGGGCCTCGGCCAGCAGGGGCCTGTGCTGGCCTTCAGCGGGGAGACGCCGAGCCAGCCACTTGGCCGATTCCACAAAGGCCTGAGTTCCTGAGGGATCATTGTTCCTGCGTTTTCTCAGGGCTGGTGCCAGGACACCCAACTCAGGGGCCCCGCCGGCGGCCAGGGGAGTGGGCGCATGTGGAGAGACCCAGAGACGCTCGGGGCAAGGCCCATCCCCAGGGGACGTCTCCCACCGACACGCTCTTCCGTCACCTTCCCTTGTCTGAGTCTCAGCTCGGCCCTCTCTGGACCGCGTCCTGATGAGCCCGACCTTTGTGCTGAGTGATGTCCTTCTCCTTCACACTGAGGAGAAACACGGTGACAGGGTCGTCCCTGAAGAGACGACACACGCGGAAGAAATGCCAAGGAAGAGGAAAGCCGTGTCATTTCTTGTTGCCCACATGTCAAGGACGTGTCCAGGACACAGAAGCCACGAGCAAGCAGAGGCTGTGTGCAGGACGCCCGAGAGGGCCAGCCCGTGGGCCCTGCAAATGCAGCGCTACAGACACACTCTCCTGCAGGAACATTCACCCGTCCCTGTGCCTGTGTTTCTTGGTGCTGTTCAGTTAGTGCTGGGAGGGCACTGAGCCACCCTGAGGGGTGCTGTTCCCACTTTCCTGAGCGGTGTGGGTGCGTGAGGGGCTGCAGGGAGTCCGTGGAAACCACAAGACGTGGTTCTCTTCTGCCGTTATTATTGTTTGGCACCAGGACCTGTGCCTGAACGATTTCTGAAAAGTTCAGAACACGTCTTGTGTGCACTATGTAATTGTCCTATTATATGTGACGTTTTTTCTGCCTCCTTGAGGGAAACATGTTCTTCTCGTTTGGTTCCCAGATGGCACGATTCCTAGGCCTTGTGCATGTGTGTGAGTGTGTATGTGGATGAGTGTGTATGTGACTCTGTAGGCGTGTGGGTCCGTGGAGCTACATCGATCAAAAAGTGTGCATAGAGGTGTAACATATGTGTGCTTTGGATATGTATGTGTGCTGTGTGTATATGTGTATGGGGTGTGTATGTATGTGTGGATGCATTGTGTGTGCGTGTTGAGTGTGTCTGTGACTGAGGGAGTGTGCTTATGTGTGTATTTTGTATCTGCGTTCTTGTCTATGCAAGTGTGAGTGTATATGGGTGTGAGTGTGTGTATGTGGGGTGTGAGCATGGGTATGTATGTGAGAGTGTATGTGCTTTGTGTGTATGTGTGTGGCTTATATGTGTGTGTTACGTGTACACGTGTGCATGTGTGTGTTGATAAATCCACCCCAAGGGGACTGTGACAAGGAGATTGCACATACACACATGCAGACACACACATGCGCGTGCACACACACATACACGTTCCCAGCCTCCTCTCTGGTCGACAGTGCAGAGTCACGTGCCGGCCTGGCAGGCTCGAGTTCCTGCAGGCGGCTGCCTTGAATATTCACTTGCCGCCAGCCAGACTCCTGCCGCTGGCGCTGCGTCCGTGGGCCAACACCGCCACCTCGTGGCTTCATCTGGCTGTGGCGTGAGCAGTGGCAGCCTCGGGGTGGGGCGGGTTCCGCCAGAGAAGAGCCCAGAGGGTCGCAGAGGGAAGGTTCCCGGGTGCTGGCGGCTGAGCAGCCGTGCACGTGGCTCTGTGCACGGGGACAGAACCCCAAGAGCAGCCTCAGGCTCCGAGGCTCGTCCCCGAGGCCCAGGCCGAGGCCAGGGACCAGCTCTCCCCAGCTTTTCAGGTTTCCCAGCTTCAGCAAGAACCCTCAAATCAGGGAAGAAAACCCCATCCCCGACAGCCGCCTGTCAACAGTGAAAGTGGAACCACAGCGCACACTCACGCCGGACACCTGCAGCACTGAGCACGCAGAGACCGACCAGACCCAGACAGCACACGGAAGGGGCACCGCAGGGTCCGGGGCAGGTGTCCAGTGCGAGGCCCAGGGGCCAAGACAACAGAACGAAAGCAAATGGACGGCATCAAACTGAAAAGCTTCCGTGTTACCGAAGAAACTAATCAAGACGCCTAGGTGATGGGAGAAATGCTCACACACCACACACAGGCAGAGGGCTGAGCCGCGGGGCTCTACGGCACTCACAGAATTCAACAACCAACGTCCCAACTGCCCGCGCACAGGTGGGCGGGGAGGTGGAGGCCCTGTGGTACCAGGCACGGTGAGAGAGAGCACAGGGGACCCTTTCTCCAGGCCCCCCAGGAGGGGGAACGGCAAACATAGCCGCAGCCGGGCCTGCAGAGGCCTACGGGAGATCTGAGAACACACACACACACACACACACACACGCACGCACATGCGCACATATGCACATACACACACGCATGCATGCACACATACACACACTCATACACGCACACACACATGAACACACACGCACACACACACACAGCCTGTGAGGAGACAGAGCGTTTGCTCTTGGGGCAGGGTGCTCCTCCCCATCTGGACGCCTGTGGCTCCTGGTCCTCCCTTCAGGGCCGGCCGCTCTCCCCGTGGTGTCCTCCCTGGCCACGTCAGTCCCTCGTGTCAACAACTCCTCTTCAGCCCTTTCAGGTCGACCCGCGAGGTGGCAGGACAGCCCAGACGGAGGTGAGAGTGGGAAGGAGCCTGGAGCCGCCCCGGGCGGCCACACTGACTGCCGCCAAGCGGGGCCAGTGGCCAGCCCGACTCTTCCCCATGGCCACAGGCCCCCGCGCAGGGCGGCTGACACCAACTCCCACCTCGCTCCCACAACTCTCCAGAATCTCGACTATTTCTCTCAAATAAAACTGTCGCAAATGTGGCCAATCAAGAAATAAATCCATCTCTTTTTCCAGGAAAAAATGTACTAATTGGATCTCTCCCTGAAGCTGACAAATCCCCAGCAAGGATTTTCCGCTGAAGCGACTGTAAATTCTCTAACAACTGTTCTGCTTCTGCCTCCTCTGCCATTCGCAGGTTGCGGAGAGCAAAGCAGCTGGCCACGTCGAGTTCCCCTCAGACCCTCACTCGCACTGACAAGCCCCGGCTGGGGGCGGGGGGCTGGCCAGGGATCCCGCACGGGCGTTTCTAGGCCTTGCAAAGCCTCCCCAAAACGCAGCACCGCCAGGACCCTCAGCCCGGCGCAGAGAAGAGCACAACCCTTCTCTGCCGCTTGGTGTCTGTACAGGGAGTGTGTGGAGGCGCACACAGTAGGGCCACGTGAGCACGGAGCAGATTTAAGGAGCAAGTCGATGCACCCGCCGGGAGCCAGCAGGGCGTGCTCAGGGACGCCTTCCTCTCCCGAGCTACCCCGTGCTGGTTTCCCGGTGAGAGGGGGAGGGGTCACACGGGAGGGGCGCGTGCTCAAGGCGGGACGTGAGCAGGGACGCCAAAAGCCCCGTCCTTGTGGGGTCAGGACAAGCAAAGCCATGATCAGACTGCAGAGAAAGTCAAGTCAATGCGCCCAAGACAAGGCAAGCCTTAGGTCTCTCTCTGTCTCTCTGTCTCTCTGTCTCTCTCTCTCTCTCTCTCTCTCTCTCTCTCTCTCTCTCACACACACACACACACACACACACGCCCATTAATATTCGCCTTCAATAGAAGAGTGTCAGCATTCCAATAAGAGAGTGAGCAGGGTCTGGCCGAGTTGGCAGCAGCAGACAGTCCTTTAGACAGAGCCCAAGGTCACTTGTGAGGCCAGAGCAACCTCTGGCCCCACTTGGCCGACAGCACTGGGCACTGGGCAGGGAGGGGAGTACCTGTGGCTGCAGGGAAGAACACGCCAAAGACAGTGAAGAAAGACTCCCCAGGGCTGTAGTGGGGCAGGGTGTTGTTCCACAGCAGCTCCGGGGAGTAGCCGACGAAGCCGTGCCCTGGAAAACACGAGGCGAGCAGAGTGAGTCAGGTGGTGACCACAGACCCGCCCCCCCAGCTCCGCTTCTTCACTGAGGCACGCCCCCACAGGGCTGTGCAGCTGGACGTGCAGGTCATGACAACTGTCCAACAGTAGATGTCTGGACGCACTGGACCACCCATGGGTTCAGAATCAACTGCATCCAGAATCTGAGGTGTGTGGGGCCACGCTCGGGGGACAGGGCAAATGCATGAAATCCCTGGGCTAGATTACAGTCCTGTGTTATGAAACTCCAAATATTAAAGGGGGTGTATGTATGTCTGTGTGAGAGAGAGAGAGAGAGACAGAGACAGAGACAGAGACAGAGACAGAGACAGAGAGACAGACAGACAGATTTCCCTTCCCAAGTACAGACACAAGTAGATGCAATAAGGAACAAAACTTCCCTCTGAGAAGACAGGCGTCCCGGCCCCTCCTTCTGCTTCCTTGTAGACCCACCATGCCGAAACCTTCAGTGAGCATGCATTTATAAATTTGCTTTTATTGACAAAATTGGTTGCTTCCCCGTACAAACACCTTCCCTTAGCTAGAGAGTAAAGCCGAAGCTTCTTCAGATGGTCACTGGTGCTCTGCACGGCCAGGCAACCACCCCACTTCCTCCTCCCTGGCACCCGGACGACCCTCCCAGGCCCTGGAGTGGCCCTGCCCCTCCAGAGCGCCTGTCTACAGCCTTCAGCACAACAGTGGTGCTGCCCTAGGCTCCCATCCTGCTCCCTAGCCCCCAACCCTTCTCGTCATGCCCACACAGAGGGTCCCAGCCTAGACACGTGGCGAGAGATCCAGTCTTAAGGGCCCCCGGCCAGCTCCGCAGTCCGCGCCCGAGCAGGCCTCCACTCTGGCCCCGAGGAGAATCGCTTCCTACATCTCTCTGCCACGCTCAGCTGGTCTGTTCACAGGCCGCTTGGCAGCAAGAACAGCTCAGAACTGATTTCCTCAAAGCACGTCAAACACTTGGTGCCTGGGCCAAACACCTGACGAAGCTTCAGGCCCTTGGCTTCTCTGTCACAGGAGGTCACTTTGAACGGCACCTAAGGGACCCAGCAGGATTCCTGGGGGCCAGCAAAGCAACGTTCCCGGGCTCAGGGAACTCCCAGGCTCTGGGCCAGCTCTGGAAGCTCATCTCGGAGGGTGGGTTGGCTTGCCTCCGGGGCTTTGGGTCAGGGTCTCTGGCGTGGTCTTCCACCTCTCGCCCCGCCCCACCCAGCCTGCTCCCGAGTCCAGTTCTATTGCCAGCACATCTGTCTCACAGCTTCCAAAACTTATCACTTCAGAGGAAAAATATGCTGCGAAAAAAATAACAGAATGAAAGCCCAGTGAAGCCCAGGGACCCATGGGAGCCTGGCTGGGACTGAAGCCCGTATGATGACTTTCTTTTGCTGGAACACAGACTCTGCTGGGATATTCAGTCGCCAACAGGATGCGACATTTCGGGGTGGATTGGTGGCAGGCAGCTGGTCCTGGTCCAGCCAGCCTCACAGCGATAGGCATTCCCACTGAAGCAGGACTGAGGCAGGGGCTGCACACACCTGGGCACAGCTGGGCCACTGGGCAGGGCATAAGTGCCTGCCCACAGCTCTGCCCAGGCGGGGTGCAGATCAGCTGCAAGGCCTGAGGGGCCTCTTCCTGGTCAGCCGAAAGGGTCAGAGGGACGTAAGGTCCTGTGGGTGAGTCATGGGGAAGTTTCCATCCCACCATCCCACCGAGAGGCACCTCCGGCTGGGAGTGAGTCACTGCCCCCTCACAGCAGCGCCCGCCCCAGGCTGCCGGCCCGCGCCTCCGCCTCCGCCCAAGGCCTGTCTGGGTCTTTCTCCAGAAACTATTTTTTTCTTTGAAAAGAACATTTATGGGCAAAGGTGTGGCTCAGTGCTTTGCTTCTGAGAATGCACAATGGAACATGGGAAGGCCTGGCACTGGGGGGCTGGAGTACTTTGCACTCTTAGAAAGTGCTTTCATTTGGGCCGCTTGGCAGCAAGCGGGGTGGGGATCAAACTCAGGTTGGCCTTAGAATCTTAGAAAGCAATTTTGTAAAGGACCGTCAGAGAGTGGATGCTCTAGTGGGGGTGTGGTGTTGGGATGGTGTCTGCATGAAGTCATTTCACAGACAATACTGTGAACCAAGGGGCTGCATATATATATACACACATATATAAATATATATATAAACATATATACTATATGGGGCCGGAGCGATAGCATAGCAGGTAGGGCATTTGCTTTGCACGCGGTCAACCTGGGTTCAATTCCTCTCAACGGGAGGACAGTGCTACAGTGCTACATACTGTGTGTGTATGTGTGTGTGTGTGTGTGTGTGTATATTAAAACAAAAGACAATCACTGAAAACTGCCCATATTGTAGATAGGACTTGCTAAGAAACCTGTGTCTCATTTATAGGGTACATACCAAAGGTAGGTTTCAATCCATACAGGAGAGAGGGCCAGAAGGACAAAACCAAACACTGAGTTGTGCGCATACTGCAATTACGGGTGACTTCTTTCTTCTTTCCTTTTTTCCTTTTCACCAATTTTCCACTTGTCTTTGATGAAAATAATAAACTTTCTCCAAAATAATATCTTATAGAAGCGCAAACTAAAAACAGCCTATGGAGGGAAAGCCCACCTCCTCCAGCAGTTTTTCTAGAAGGAATCTTAACTTTTTTTTCCATTTTTAGTCATTGTACTTCTCAAATGATTCAAATAGTTTGTGTGAAAAGCACAAGATGAAGAGAATTTTTAAAAGACCAAGAGAAGGGTGAGAGGGGGCGGGGAGCGGCCACGAAGGAGACGAAGCCTGAGTAGGACCAGGTAGGGCCCCTCCCGGCACAGCCCGTGACCACACAGAGGGCCATCTGGAGACTCCTGACCACACCTACTCAAGCAGGGGCATCCTGGGTGCCCCTTCACAGGTGCCCTGCCCGAGGCACAGGCGGCCTCCTCTCCTCTGCCCTCCTCCGCTCCCACCCACTTGCAGAGGCCTGACCACCCCCCAGAGGCCTGGCCCCAGCAGCCAGCAGCCCTGGCTCGGAGCGGGCACCCACATTGGGCGCTGCTGCTCCTGCCTGGTGCGGGCTTACCAGGCCGGTGCAGGTTGAGGTCAGCCAGGCGGGCTCAGGACAAGGGGAGAGAGTGGCCGCCCACCCTCCCCTCCCAGAGGGTCCCAGTGGCTGCCCTCTGACACGAACAGAGGGTCTCCTCCCTCCCCACACAGCCTGCTGGGATGCCAGGGTGAGCTCCCTCTGCCCACAGACACCATGTTCTGCTCGCCGCTGAGGGTCCCAGACCAAGGAGCCTTGCTGGGGCACCGCGCCTTTCCCTGGCACCTGCCTCTGCACCCCAGCACCACCACACCCTGCTTGGAGAGTCTGTCCCTGACAGGGCCTAGGTGCCCCAGGACCCACACTGCAGGCCTGCAGATGGGGGAGGCATCTCTGCAGGAGCAGGGACACGACCCCAGGACACGGGAGCCTGAAGAACACAAGGATGCAGCAAGGAGCGCTTCCGGGACCAGGTCCAGAGGAGCAGGACCCTGTCCAGATACCGGCTGAGAACTGCCTGCCTCCATCCGTCTCCTCCTGGAGCCCCAGGCCCAGCTCGGCGCCACCCCCCCCCCACCTCCTGCTCATGCCCACCGACTGTGTCCTTCTCTGCCTCCACTGTGGGGGTGAGTGAGGGGCCGAGGGGCCATACTCTGAGGGTCCGGCTGGACTGTGCGAATTCCATCTTCTCCCTCATCCCGAGTGACCTCTGTACTGGGCAGCCCGGGAGCCGCCGGGAGGGTGGGAGTGGGAGAGGGTGGCCACACAGCGAGTTTTGTATCTGTGGACCGAAAGTTGAGCTATGGGAAGCAGCAGCCAAAATGAAGCAGAGCCGAGGCTGAGAGTGGGCTTCTGTCCGGGGCCTGTAGAGGGACAAGCGCGTCCAAGCACCTTGCGGGTACAGGCCCCAGGGGGAGCAAGAGCGGTTGCGGGGTGGCCGGCGCCCTCTGCCCAGCAGCCTGACTGAGCCTGGGGGGAGCGCGGTGGGAAGGGCTTCCGGCACTGGCTTTCTTCTCCGCGGCCCCCACCCGCAGACGCCCTTTCCTGGGAACGACAATGGGAGCGGCTGGGCCAGGAATAGACAGAGGAGGAAGTGGGGCGGGTCGCTGGGATGCAGGAAGAGCAGCTCCCCTCACAGGCAGGAGGAAAGGAGAGGCCGGCTTCTGGGAAGGCACGCCCGGAGCATGGGGCAGGGCGGGGGGCGCAGGACCCCTGAAGGAGGAAGTGCGGTGGGGGGCACTGGGAGCCAAGCATCTGCCCTACTGGGGCTGGGTGGGGGGAGACACATTGGCTTGGAATCCAGAAGGTGCGCACGCGCGCACACATTCACATACACACATGCGCGCACACACACACACACACACGCACACATGCACACATGCACACACATGACACATGCACACACACATACACTCACAGGCACACACACATGCACGCACACATACACATGCACACACACGCATGCGCACACACACAAGCACACACACGAATGCGCACACACATGCATACATACACACACACACACACACACACACACACACACACACACACGCCTCCATGACTCCCCAACCACTCTGGGCCCCGTGCGTGTGAGCACAGTCACAGCCTGGCGGGCGGCAGCTGCTGCTTGGGGGCCAGTGAGTGGCAGTGAGGAGTGTCCAGGCCCCAGCCTGCTCCCGAGGAAGAGGGCTGCACCCCTCAAATGAGCTCAGAGGCCAGGATTTGGGGCCTGAGGCTGGTCTCCCTGGCGTGGCACGTGGCCCCAAGCTCTGTGGAGCGGAGGGGGACCCTCCAGAGGAGCAGGGCGGCCCTGCGCTCCTCAGCAGCTCGGTCCTCAGGAGAAGGTCTGTGACCCAAGGTCATCGCAGACTCGAGAGGGCATGAGACAGGAGGGAGGACTCGGGCATATGGTAGTGGAGTGCCACGGCCTTCCTACACCCAAACCAAACCAGGAGAGCCACTGTAGCCACATGACCTGGGCCACCTGAAGAGAGCGGCAGAGACAGACAGAGACAGACAGAGACAGAGAGACAGAGACAGAGGACAGAGACAGTGGCAGAGACAGAGACACTGGCAGAGACAGAGGCAGAGACAGAGACACTGGCAAGAGACAAAGACACTGGCAGAGACAGAGGCAGAGGATGGAGCAGGGCCTTGCATGTGGCTGACCCAGATTTAATCCCCAGCACCACACATGGTCCTCTCAGCCTCACCAGGAGTGATCCCTGAGCACAGAGCCAGGAGTCAGCCTGAGAAGGCCTGGGTATGTCCCACCACCTCCCTGCCCCCCGCAAAAAAAAAAAAAAAGGAAAAAGAAATTTCTGGTCTTTTTAATCTGGAATGGGGCTGGAGCAATAGCACAGTGGGTAGGGTACCTTGCACGCAACCGGCCCAGGTTCGATTCCTCCGCCCCTCTCCGAGAGCCCACAAGCTACCGAGAGTATCCTGCCCACACGGCAGAGCCTGGCAAGCTCCCCATGGCGTATTCAATATGCCAAAAACAGTAACAACAAGTCTCACAATGGAGATATTACTAGTGCCCACTCGAGCAAATTGGGAGGGCAGTGCTACAGTGCTACTAATCTGAAATGACCCTAGTCTCTGTATTTCTAACGCAGACCCAGGTGGCCCAAATCAGATTGCTCCCGACTCTGTGCTGTGTTGCCCTGAGGTCCCTCCCAGGGGAGTACAGGCACCCCCACCCACCCCCACACACTGCCAAACCGGGCCCCTCGCCTCAGGAGTCCCTCCACTGCCAACAGCTGCCCAACTGGAAGTTGCAACAGCCCTGGTGATCTCCAAGGGCGATGTAGAATCCCTGACTTCGAATTTCCAGAACCGTGAGTCTGCCTTTCTCCACGGGGTCCACACGATGTGGACACGCTCGCCGGCACAGGGCACGATGGGTGTCAAACAAAGCCTTGAGGAATCACAAGCCATGCCACGAGGTCATGGGAGGGTGGTGACGGGTGCCCCCCACACACCAGGAATGAGTGAGCAGGTCCGGGCCCTCACTCTCCGCCCCTTCCCTCCAGCCTTCTTCCCCGTGGCTGGGCCATGCCGGAAGTTGCATGCATTTAGTGGTGAGACCCTCACTCGAGGACACTCACTCACAAGCTCAGTGGGGCGCTCACCCATGGTTCAGTGCTGGGGGGTGCATATTTGGCTCCAGAGCGTGTCAAAACTGTGTCTCTTCTCTTTACCGTGAGAATTTAGAAGTCTGGGGTTAGGAAAAGCTAAAACAAACAGGCCTGAAGCTGCAATGTGGACGGGACGCTGCCCCGCTGCCCCATGGCTCTGGTTGGCCCACAGCAGGACCCTGAGAACACGCTAGTGCTAGTAAGGACCCAGGCCGTGGGGCTGTGCAGCTGAGCCCACGTGCCTGCTCGGCTCTTCGTCACTCTAGGGAAAGACAGCCCGTCTCTGCCATTTTCTGCACATGCAATAGAAGTTCTTTGTGTCGTGCTGTTCTGCTTCATGAATATATACGAATTTCCAGTAAAACTACTAGAATATGCATAAGCTGTTAGTCACCCTGCGGCTGTCGGGCTGCAACCAGACCCCTGGCCCTGGCCCTGAGCAGTCCTCCAGGCCGTCCTCCCTCAGCTGTCCCGCTGCCCATAAAGCACCTTTTCTATCTACATTGATGTGCTCACATACTTTAGTCATGGTTCCGGAAGGTTCAGCTCATGCCAGGAAGTGCCAGGGTGGTCGGTAGGCTCAACTCATGCCAGGCAGTGCCCCAGGGACAGAGTTCAAGGCTCATGCTGGCAAGGCAGGGAGCTCCAAGAACTGGACCACTAGAACACTGAAGGAAACAGGGCTCAGATGGAAATCAACTTGAAAGACCCAGCGAGCTGAGAGTGGACCAGCCCTCCGCATCTGAAGTCCAGTGTGCCAGGCCACCCACTGGGCTCAGAGCAGTCTTGGTGACACGGGGGAAGTGTGGGATGGCATCTGCACTAGAACGGAGTGGGCTGAAGGGGTCTGCAGTGTACAGATGGGAACTGGAGATGGAGAGGAAGCAGTGACAAGTGGATGGGGTCCCCTCCCTTCCTGGCACCCCTCAGAGCACTGGGCAGGAAGCAGGAGTCTCCCGAGCAGTCCCTCCTCCGGCCAAGGGGAGGATGTGAACAGGGCACTCTCTGCCACCCCACCCACGAGCACATGCAGAGGGCAGTCTGGAGAAGCCCGGCCCTGGGGATGGCCTCCACCCGCCAGGACCACAAGCTGCAGGGAAACAGCTCAAACGAAGTCCCCGAAGCCGGGCGCAGCCCAAATCGAAGGGTTTCAGGGTAAGTTGGGAGGGTGGAGCTGGAATCTTCCCGTAACTAACAGGCACTTGCCAAGCCCTTGCCATGTTAGGGAGTCCCAGGTTCCTTCTGAACAAAAGAGGATGAGCTTTTTCCTGACCAAAACTATTTCTAATAGCCAAGGAATCCTCACCTACTGATGGGGCTTAGGTTTTTGTTTTGTTTTGATCATTTTTTTCCTCTTTCATTAAGACTCTGTGAATCATGAAGCATTTTATGACTTAATTTCAGGTGTACAATGTTCCAGCACCAACACTCCCTCCACAAGTGTCCACGCCCCTCTGCCAGTGTCCCCAGTTTCCCAAAGGCTCAGCGAAAAGCCCCAGGGGGCTTGGTAAGGAGCATGTTTGCCTGAGGGTCAGCCCGGAGGCACTGGGAGAGGCGGCAGGCCTCATCTCATTTCTGGGAGGGGCTGCTCTCCGCCAGGGCGAGGAGCTGTTGGCACAGGAAGTCCCCGCCCAGGCTGGCCGCCTTCCTCTTGCTCCTTCTGGCTGTCCCTGCCTCGGGATTCCTAGCTCCCACTAGACTAAGATGCAGAACCCCCGGGAGACCCCAATAATCCTAGCCCCCCTGGTGGCTCTCCCGAGCAGCTGAGCCAGAGCCAGGGGTCACTGCCCAGGCCCCCGTCTTGCCGGCAGGCTGCAGAGAAGTTGGTGAGAGGTCAGAGATCCAAAGCAGGTCACAGCAGCCTCCTGCCAGCCTCCTGCCCAGCACAAGCTGAAAGAGTCTGAACTCCCAGGCCCTCAGCTCTGCGGCCCTGGGCAGCAACCCCCATTCCAAGCCCTGCCCTAGACCTGCCCCAGTGCAGAGGGCTCCGTATCCAAAACGTGTGGATGCTGGCACCACATGGCAGCCAGCTAATCAGCCTCGAATCTATGTCACAGATGGGAAGGCTAAGGGCAGAGAAGGAAGGAGCCCGGCACCACGCAGTCCCACAAGAACCGTGTGGGCCCAGAGAGACAGTACAGCTAGGAGGGCACCCCGTATGCCCCCACCCCCCCCCAGCACAAGCAGAAAGTGATTGACCTCTCAGCACAGAGCCAAGAGTACATCTTGAGCACTGCTGGAGGAGCCCAAAACCAACAAGCCATGGGGACAACCCAAGGGCCTATCAATAGATGATCGAAAAGTGACTTCTCCCCGGAATGGAAATCAACCACAAAAGGCAATATGATATTGATACCTGTTAGCACACGGGCAAACCTCTGACATATCAAGGGCACCAAGGGCAGTCACTGCATTTCTCCACTCATGTATCAGTTACTCTCACATAAAACGTGTAAAATAGGCACAGGGGGTTCAGTGAGTGCTGTTGGGCCGGGCACATTTGAAATAGTAAAAATGCTGAATTTTAAGTTCTGGGTCTATTTACCATGACAACAGAAGAAATTACAGAAGCAATTTCATTCCTGAGTGCCCCAACCCTCTTCTGTCTGTACCCTGATGTCCCGCGAGGCTCACAGAGGCCAAAGGGCGCCCCCTGGCAGAGGACGCGGTTAGCAAAGCCCAGGGTCAGGAGGACCTGGCGTGGATGACAGGCTCGCCCTGCTGCCCGCCGCCCAGCCCTCCCCCGCAGCTCCTGGCTGGGTCCCTGGGACGGGCACTGTGGGAGAGGAGGCACCACACAGGCCTGCCGTCTCCCAGAGATGGTGCCCGGGGCCCCCAGGGCTCCTCTGTGGGACCCAGTCTTCCTGGGTGCCCTTAACAAGCGTTCGACAGGAGAGCAAGGTGCATCAGGATTACGGGTGGGTTCCTTCCTCCTTTGGCGCCCCCCTCCTGGGACAATGCTGGGCGTGAGGTGTTCTGTCGAGAATACTGGCAGCCTACACCTGCGGGCAACACGTTTGCCAGCAGGGCGGGAGTTCTGGTGGCCTGGCCAAGGCGAACGGCAGCCACCCCCCCCCCCAGAACTGGCTAGAATGGCAGGGTCTCAGTTTCGCCCTCTCCTGCCACTGCCCGCTGAGCAGAAGGGGCCTCAACCCCAAGGATAACTGCATAACGCAGGGTCCCCGGGACCTACAGGCTAAGAGGAGCAACAAAGAGAGTCACGACCTGAGTCCTCACGGGACAGCTGTGACACACGGCCGTATACACCTGGTACCTTCCACCCTCTACCAGCCTTCCTGAAGTGCCCAGAAAGTAGCCGGCACTCAGCGTTTCACCACCCCAGGACGGGAGCTCAGGCCCACAGCAGGAAACAGCCTCCCACCGCTGTGAGGCAGCCCAAGGTGCAGGGACAGAGGAGGGGCCCCGGCCCTCAGGGCTCACTCCACTTCTGTGGAAATCCAGTGGACTGCAAGGTGGAGGCAGGCACTATCCTGCAGGAGGAAATGCCCTCACTGCATAGTGCCCAGAGCAAGTGAGACCTCAGGTCACAGGGCATCAGCCCTGAGAGGAGGGAACTGCCAGCGCTGCCCTGGGCCTGAGCCCTGTTAGCTGAAAGCTCTCTGCTCTGCCCTGATGTCAGAACAAGCAAGTAAAAGCCGAGGAAAATGGGGGTGGGGCAGGGGCGTGCAGGAACCGAGGGCTCCAGCCGGTTACTCTTTCTTCAGCAGAGCCAAATGAGAACAAAAGATGAGTGAGAGCCTTCTTCCTGGGCCAGGAGGTTCAGGACGGGCAGCGCCTGATACTCTGCCCCTCCCAGAGAACCAGTAAATACACAACAAGGGGATTCCAAGAAAAGCCACCGAAATGAAACAGAGGTGAGACCTATAAAAGATTGTGCTCAGCTTCCTGTTTCGGTGTGTGAGAGGACAACAAAGGAAGGGAATGGATGGAGGATGGAGAGCAAAGGGGGTCAGAGGAAAAGAGACACGGGAAAGAGCCGAACAGTACCTGGAGACAAACCTGAAAGGAGAAAGGATGAAGTGGAGGCCAGGGCTGGGGCTCTTGCCTTGCAAGTGTTAGTTGCCACCACACACACACACACACACACACACACACACTCCCACCCCCACCCCCCATCCCTCAGGAAGGAAGGAGGGACGGAGGGAGGGA
>JAOXYA010034536.1:0-12841 GCA_028565675.1 Sorex palustris
ATACAATGATCAAATACCCATCCCTCCACCAGTGCCCATTTCCCACCACCACGGATCCCAGTATCCCTCCCAACCCCCTTCCCCCTTCCCACCCTGCCTCTGTGGCAAGGCATTCCCTTTTGTTCTCTCTCTCCTTTTGGGTGCTATGGTTTGCAAAGGAGGCATTGAGTGACAATCATGTTCGGTCTATAGTCTACTTTCAACATGCTTCTCTGATCCTGGGAGGATCCTCCCAACACCCTTTATTTGGTGCTCCCTTCTCTATCTGAGCTGCCTTTTCCCTTAGCGTGTGTGGCTGGCGTACAAGTCTTGGAGTAAACCTCCTGGTACTTATCTCAGCTATTCTTGCCTTCCCCCAGTCTTGCTCTGCCCAGCCCAGAACGGCCAGTGCTGGGATCCTAGTCCCACCAGCATGACCTCTCTGCCCCTCCTGCAGCCCTGTCAGCCACCTGGGCTGGAGGAAGAGCTCCCTGCCCCTCAACAGCATGCTCCACTGGCCAGGCTCCTCCTCCTGAAAGGGTCAGTGTGAGCCAGGTGACGAAAGCAGCCAGCGTGCTTAAAGCATCAGCGGAGGCAGCAACACAGCGGAGAAGCACTAGGGCACAGCCAGGCCCCTAGGACTGTCTCCCCTCGCCCCCCAAATCCGACTTCTGTGGGCTCCTGTGGCTGCTGACTTCCACACATGTGACCTGCAGGGGCGCTCCCAACTCATACCCGCCTGGCAGGTATGGATGAGGCCTCATTAGGGAGACCCCTCCCTGGAAATGTGGGTCCATGAGTCATAGGCTTGGGAGGGCCGGGCCAGTCTTCCCCAAAGTGGGTGGATCATGCCATGCCCTACAGGGTGCTGGAGCTAAGGGGATGTTGGGGGGGGCAGCCGTAACCTCAGGTGCATTGAGGGCCCCTTCCTGATTGTTCTCTTAAGGAAGATATATTTCTAGAGATGCTGAGTAATGATTTTTTAAAAAAAAACAGGGGGACATGGGCTCAGTAAGTTTGGGGACCTCTGAGGGAGCGAGCATGTGCTCAGTTCTGTGTATTGACACTGTGGGGATGAGCCTTCCATGGGCACACGATGTGAGGAATATATGTGAGATCCTTGCTCTCCTCCCCCCTAAAGCCCAAGCGGAGGTGGCGCTTTGACTCAGTTTCCTCATTTGCACAACGGAAACCATGCTCTCCATCCATCCCCTCCCACGTTTTTAAATACTGGTTGAGACCGTGATACTCCTGGGGGTGACAAGGCCACCGGCAGCCTGAGGAGAATTGCTAGCCACTGTTCTTCCCGACCAGGCGCCACCTGCCGAGTTCGGCCTTCCCACCTGCGGTTGCCCACTCTCCCTCCCCGCTCCCCTGAAGAGTGAGTTCTATCCTCACCTTCATTCCGTGGATGGGAAAACCAGCTCCGAAAGGGCTGCTAGCTTGCCCCGCCTCAGTTGCATGCAGGGTGAAGTGAGATCCGGAAGGAAGTGGACCCCAGTGGGCGCAGACGTCTCTGGTCAGAGCCAAGCGCCACGTCCAGCCCAGACTCTGCCCCGGCTGTGCTGCTCTGAGAACTCTCCATCTCCAGCACCCTGAGGGCTCAGGCGTGGCGGATGTCAGGCAGCTCTGCACACTCCCGGGCACCCTATAATTTTCCTCCCCGCGGGCTCTTCGTGACCCTAGACAAGTGCTTATTTACCGCAGCCACACTCGGCTCTGAAGGCAAGTGCGGCTCCCAAGGAAGCGTGCCGACAGTTACTATTGAGCCACTCAAACAAGAGGAAAATGCTCCTTTTCTGCCTCAAGCTGCTTTTCAGTAACATTCAGCAGCAGGAACAATAGCAGACGCAGCCCCCTGAACGAGAGCAAGGCCCAAGCAGCCTCCCGCACTTCCCAAGTGCCTCCTAGCTAAACTCTCCCCCAAGCCTCCAACTATTAGGGCTGGGGGGACCCACTTCTGTGCCTGTTCTAACAATGGGGGACCCACAGACTCTGGCCAGGTCTGCCCTGGGCCCTGGTTTTGTAAGTAACAGTCTTCTGGGGTCACCCTCCTCCTTCCTGAGTGGCTGCAGCACTGAAATGTTTCCTGCTTTAAAGGGAACATTTACCGACCCCGATGCACCTCCGAAGCCCAGGGGTCAGCAGGATCCACCAGCTTCCCCGAGATGGTGCAGGGGACAGAGGGGACATTTGAAGCCAGGCAGCCTGACCCCAGCACCCACTCCAGGGCCCCAGGCTTGGTTGGCATGGGAGACTTCTTTTATATATATATATATATATTTTATTTTTATTGAGTCACCTTGAGATACAGTTAGAAGCTTTCATGTTTGAGTTTCAATCATACATAATCAAACACCCATCCCTCCACCAGTGCACATTCTCCACCACCAATGTCCCCAGTATCCCCACCATCCCACCCCTCCCCGTGCCTCTAAGGCAGACAATTTCCCCCATACTCACTCTCTACTTTTGGGCATTATGGTTTGCAATACTGAGAGGCTAATACGTTTGGTCCTTTATCTGCTTTCAGCACACATCTCCCATCCCGACTGATTCCTCCAGTCATCATTGACTTAGTGATCCCTTCTCTATTCCAGCTGCCTTCTCTCCAAGCTCATGAGGCAGGCTTCCAACTGTGGGGAAATAATCCTGAGCCTTGTGTCTACTGTCCTTGGGGGTCATGTTATTTTATATTCCACAAATGAGTGCACGTCATTCTATGTCTGTCCCTCTCTTTCTGACTCATTTCACTTAGCATGATACTCTCCAGGACCATCAACTTATAAGCAAATTTCATGACTTCATCTCTCCTAACAGTTGCATAGTATTCAAATGTGTAGATGTACCAAAGTTTCTTTAACCAGTTGTCTATTCTCGGGCACTCAGTTTTTTTTTCCAGATTCTGGCTATTATGAACAGTGCTGCAATGAGCATACAGATGCAGATGTCATTTCTACTGTGCTTTTTTGCACCCTCAGGATACATTCCCAGAAGTCGTATTGCAGGGTCATTTGGAAGCTCAATTTCTAGTTTTTGAAGGAATGCCCATATTGTTTTCCAAAAAGGCTGGACCAGTCGGCATTCCCACCAACAGTGAAAGAGAGTCCCTTTCTCCCCACATCCGCACCAGCATTACTTGTTCTTGTTCTTTTTGATGTGTGCGAGTCTCTGTAGTGTGAGATGATTTCTCATTGTTGTTTTGATTTGCATCTCACTGATAATTAGTGGTATAGAGCAGTTTTTCATGTGTCTTTTGGCCATTTGTATTTCTTTTTTGAGGAAGCTTCTCTTCATTTCTTCTCCCCATTTTTTGATGGGGTTGGAGATTTTTTTTCTTGTACAATTGTACAATTTTCTTGTACTATTCTACTAGTGTCTCATATATCCTGGATATTAACCCCTTATCAAATGGGTTTTGGGTAAATATTCTTTCCCATTCCGTGGGCTCTCTTACAGGCCATCCTTGAACTCGCATGAAGTCTCTCCTCAATGGTGTTAAACAAAAGATAGATCATTCTGTATCACGAGACAGATGAAGGAGGAGGCTTTGGAGATTGAAACAGAGATGTCCACACTGCATACTGAGAAAGATTCGTAAAAGAAAGGTCTGACGAAGGGTAGACATTTAGTAAGAGATCAGGGTGGGCTGGCATTTGAGGAGAAAGGAACAGCACCGCCAAAGAACATGGAAGCATTGTGCTCTGAAGCCCTCTCTAGAGAGAAAGGGAAAGTGAATGGTCAAAAGGCTGTAGGGAAATAGTTAAATATTAATGTTTGAATTTTAATATTTAAATTTAATGTTTGAATATTTTAATGGTGTCCTGAAAACAGAGGGAGCAAGACTTGGTTACATAACTAATCAAAAGCTGTTTGGGAACTCGAAAGGCTCTTACACAAATTAACAAAGGCCTTCGACTTCCTGGATTTCCTTATATTTTCATCATGAATAGATGACAAATACTGAATTCAAGAGATAGCATATATGTGTCAAATCATCTTTTATTGAAAAAGGGATTCTACATTCATTTTCCTATTTTAATTGCTGCTGCAAACTTAGATTGGGAGGGATTTTTTTTGGGGGGTGACAGTTGGAGGCTACACCTGGAGGTGCTGAGGCTTACTCCTGGCTCTGCACTCAGAAATTACTCCTGGTGTTGATTGGGGGATTGTATGGGATGCCAGGGATCAAGCTCAGGTAGGCCTCATGCAAGACAAGCACCCTCCCCACTGTAGTATTGCTCCAGCCCCCTGGGAAGGCTTTTATGATTTTAAGATTCCATAAGGTTGTGTCCAGAGTTCACATATTTCATATACTGAACCTTATGCCTTTGATGCCTGGTTCACACATGGGCTGTTGGAGATGTGTAAGACATTTTGCTGAGAAGAATTAGATGTTTAACATTGCAGGTGGCTTTGAAATTCTAGTAAATTAGCCGGGCTTTCATTATACATGTGCTTTCCCCTCCTTGTTGCCAGCTAGTTAAAACTTTTCCATTGCAACTTGTGCAGCCGCTGTGTTCAGTGTGACCCCAGTTAATACATACTCCCAGTGCCAACTCTTGGGTATTGTTTTCAGTAGATTAAACTAGTATTTCAGGGCCTCTGAAGACTTTGTAAGGAACCCTTTTAGAGAAAAGGTCTTTTGGAATGACCTTCTCTGTGACTTTCTCTGTTGGCTCGTTGAACAAGGATTAAGTCTCTTTGCAGCTCAGTTTCTTTGGCCATTAAGACAAAGACATCCCTCTCCTCAGCCTTTCACGTGTGTAAGACTAAATATGCATTGGAAGATCTAAGGCTGTTATGTACTTAAGATAGGCGATTGAGGGGTGGGATGTTTCATTCATCCCCATGGCGTCCATGAAGCATTCACTGTGTACCAGTTGCTACTATAAACGCTAGACGTGACTTATTTTTTTTTTTAAATCAACAACAACCGCCTTTAGAGCTACTATTTTTATTTCAAATCAGAAGTGAGAAAACTTTGAAAACTGATAGGTAGGACATGAACTCTAACCGTTTGATTCCTGAGTTGAACATGCAGGCTGTTCAAAAACTGAATGAACTCTCTTTTATTTTATTTGTAGGGGTGTGGGGGGCAAATCCTGCCTGGAGTGCTCAGAGACCACGCTATGCTTGGTGCTCAGGGGTCACACTCTTCAAACCAGAGTCACAGCTGCATGCTGGGAAAGCCCTCAACCTTGGAACTCTCTTTGATGCCAAGTTTTCTCTTTAAACAGTGTTCAGAGAGAGAGAGAGAGAGAGAGAGAGAGTGAGAGGAGAGAGAACACGCCTGCCATAGAGGCAGTTTGGGGGTGGGGGGAGGAGTGGAGGGGTGATGGGAGGGAAGTGGAACACTGGTGCTGGGAAATGTGTATTGGTGAAGGATGGGTGTTGGAACACTGTATGGCTGAAACCTGACAGTGATCAGCTTTGTAAGGGTCACTCCTCACAGTGATTCAAAAAAAAAAATCTTAAAAAATAAATAAATAAACAGCATTCTCTCTCTTAGAGCAGATAGGGAGGCAGAAAGTGTGTGAAGAGGGATTGTGGTTTGTGCAGTTCAGGATTTATAGGATGTCATTATTTGGTATTGGTCCCAAATCTCCAAATGTATTTCTTGTCTCGAAGTTAGATGGAAATGACTAAAATCTTTGTTGCCTCCACTCTGAAAAATAACTTTGGGCGGTGGTGGGGGTGGGGGCAATTCCTTGGCGGCACTCAGGACTTACCCCTAGATCTATGCTTGGTGATCACGCCTGGCAGTGCTCGGAGAACATATGTTGCCTCCGGGATAGAATCAGGCCAGCCGTATGCAAAAAAAAAGTACCTCAACCCCTGTACTATCTCGCCAGCCCCACTGTGAAATTATTACAGGTTGTCTCTGGTACATCCAAATAATATACACCAAATGACAGGGCCGTCAGCCAGCCTAAGGTCCTGGAAGGTCACTGATGGAGAGCACGCAGGCCCGTGGTCAGGGGGGCAGCCCAGGGTTTCAGAGTCTTTCTCTGACCTTGGGCCTGCTTCTCACCCTGCCTTTCTGTTGCACCTCTGTCCTGCTGTTGGTGCCCCTTGTCTTGTGCTATGATCACACACACACATACACACACACCCCTATGTGCTTTTCCTCTGTGGCGCCTTTGGCATGTACCCTGGGGGAGATTCCGGTTCCACCAGCTGAGAAACCGCCCTAGACAAGTGAGATATTCCCAGGTCTGGCCTTGGTCCTCTGCTCCATGTAAACACAAGGCCTCTCTGGGAGCCTCCGGGAGGAAGCTGTCACCTGAGTGTAGGAATAAAGGAAAGGGGGGAAGGATGCTCTGAAAAGAGGAAAGTGTGTGGGAGAGAGTGGAGACCAGTGAAGCCACACGGCCTGCGCACGCCGCATGGCCAGGGGTCAAGCTGGACCTTGCTGTGAGAACAGGGAGAGGGGGATCCGGACTCCAGACCCTCGGCCCTCCACGCTGTTCTTGCACCTAAAAGGGAAGGACTTGGGAGAGAGGAAAGATAAATCTCTTTTGCAAAATGAGAATTTCCTGGATCAGATGCCATTAATTTCATATTAGAAATCTCTGAAGACTGCAGAGGGGGCAGGTGCCACACCAACATGCTAATTGCTCTCATGAAAAATTCCTCGTCGCCACTGATGAGCTAGTATCAATCCATCAAGAAATATGATTGGATTTCGAGTAATAGAGTAGAGTGGAATCAAATTGGAATGGGCCAATTTATGAACAGAACATTGTAGGAATTTTTGCGGGTTATGAATGTTCATGAAGAGTTCATGGGGACAAATAAAACCAATAGCCCCTGTCGATGACTCAGACGCTTAAATTAGAAAACTGCCTCTAGTGACTGCTGGAAATAGTCAGTACAGGTTAAGATTAGTTGATTCCATTTATTCTTGTTACAAATACGCTTTTTAAAATAAGACAAAGAAGAAATTTATTGTTTAGGACAGATTTGTTGGTTTTCATTAAATGTTTTATGAAAGCAGAAAAAATCAGTAAAACTAATTGTCCTTTTTATTTCCAATTGAAGATTATTGTTAAATTTAGCATTTTGAGAAAGATGACTAAAGGCCAGAGAAATGGTACAGTGGGAAAGGTACAGTGGGCATAGCCTTGCACGTGACTGACTCAGGTGTGAGCTTCGGCACCCAATGTGATCTCCCAAGCACCCAGGCGTAGTCCCTGAGTGCAGTCAGTAATCCCTGAGCACAGCAAGACCCCCAGTACCCCTCCTGCCCCCCTAAAAGGAAAAGATAACTAAATATCATGCTTTCACATAATAATCAAAAATAAGTGACCAATCCTAAGGGTGTCAGCTTTTGCCCCTCCCAAATAGTTCCTGGATTTTTTTCCTTAATGACCACTTAGAGATTGATCACTAACCAGTTTAGGAGCTAATTAAAGTCACTACAGTGATCGATAGCCCAGCATAAGGTTCATCAATATAGCAGCGTGTTAGCGTGTGTGGGCACTTTTCATTTGTAGATCTTTTCTATAGAGCCAGGCAGATGACTTATGACCTCCAAGCCCAAGGAGAATTCAAGGATGTACCTTATATCCTCCCCTAGCCTGACGTCCTGTTGGCTGCCTGCATGTCAGCAGCAGCATGGGGAGATAATTAGGTTAAAATGCATCTGCCATCTACTCAACACTGAAAAGAATCAATCCATTTAGCCACTGAAAAGTGTACACACACACACACACACACACACACACACACACACACACACTTCTCTCCGTAAGAATTTATTTGTTACAGGGGTATTACCTGAAATCAGGAGCTGATTGGATTTCAAGAGAATACATATCCCAACACCTTCTACCTAGGCAAGGAATGAAATGAAATCGTGCTGGGGGTCTGGGTTGAGGCTGACCGAGTGCTCCTCCCCATGTGTATCTGATATGTGTTCCCCCACTAACACTGGTTCTTGCAGATGGAGAAGAAAGCAGTGAATCGCTAACAGAAAACAAAAATGTGAATGGCAGTATGGATTTTATTTTTATAGAGTCTCCTCCAAGCTGCCCTACATTATTTGCTCCATGCTTTATTAAAGTTCCTCTTTTAGCAGAACATAATACTGTGCTTTTCTCAAGAAGTCTTCTGCACCCAGACATTACCCACCAGTCTTTTCCTTTGTGATCAGGCCTCTTCTTTTGTGCTTTTTCTTTTCAAAGTGTTTGAGATCCTTCCTTTGAAGGCCCTATACCATCAGTTTGAACCAGTAGGGAAATTTCTTGCTGCCATCAAGAAATAATGGAGGCTCACTCTGAGGATCAGAATAGTTGAGGATCAGAATAACAGAAGGGACAAGCTAATTTGTAGCAGAGCCAGGACCAAAATCCAGTCTGATTTGATCTCACAAACCTAGGCACATTGCATTAAAAACACTTAACCCTGCTCTGAGCAGCATGGAATTATTTTTTGTGACCCCGCATTGTATGTGTGTTCATTTTTTCCCCCTTTAGTTTCTTTAATCTCTGCATCTCTGCTGCCTTGTTAGTGGATGGTTGACAGTCTCCAGCCAACAGACTCTCCAGGCCCAGAAAATGTCTTTGTCAAGTGTTTAGATTATAAATATAAATTGATGATAAATTCAGATGATCTCGCTGATTTCAGTGAACTCACAAGATGCATCGTTATTTTTTTTTAATATAATGCAGCCAGAGAGACAGCAACTCATGCTCTCCAATTGTTTGTTCTGATCTTTTAGCTTATTCTAAAGAGCTTTGCTAAAAATTCTGAATATACACACAAATGGAAATTTCTCCTATTTATTTCCCTTTACTTCTGTTAGAATTAATCATCTTTTTCAGTCTTGAAGAAGTTAACTGTTACTTAAATGAATTATTTTATGGTGTTTTTTTTTTTCAAATATCAGTAGCTGACCGTTGCTTTGCACTTGTCATTGGTCAAGTTTTTTTTCTCTGTTTTTTACGTGCGTTGTTATTTAATCCTTTCTGCTACCCTACACAAAAATAATACTGCTATGCTGAGGAAACTGAGGCACAGAAACATTAAGTTACTTACCCAAGATCATACAGCAAGTAACATAGAAACAAGATTCCAACCCAGCCTGCCTGTGAATCTGAGCTCTTACCTACCAGTGTTGTGTCTCTCAGAGAGAGTTTTCCTGGGAATATGACTTTGCAAATGTAATGAAATTTTGTAAGCTCTACCCATCATTGACTTCTGAGAGCCATACAAACTCAGGGAGAGGATAGTCCCCTGTGCCCCGCCAGGAGTGATCCCTGAGCACTGAGCTAGAAGTAAGCCCTGAGCACAACTGACATGGCCCAATCTCAAACAAAACTCTGTCCAACTTAGGGAGAAGAAGTGTATTTATGAAATGTCTCATCATACTTCCACTAACCACTCATCACCTTGGGAATCAGACACTTGTTTCTGTCCTGTGTACAACAAATGAAAATAAAAGACACCAATAATTGTCACATGCCTGAAGGGGAACTTGAAGCACTTCCCACCCTTTATGCACTTCCATATTCATCCCATTTCACATGGGAGGAACAGGACTCTCAGAACTCACCCAGCAAGGAAGCAGTAGGACAGGAAAGCAAATCTAGGTCTTCCTGAGCGGAAGCTGATTCATCCCCCAGGCTAGCTCAATATGCTGAAAAGCAAGAAGGCTCAAGGTTGCATGTGTCAAGCTTCTGGCATGCAACATTAGCAGGGTGGCACTGACTGGCACGGGTTGGCATTGAGTGGCACCATCTGGCAATTAAGACCCATCCTTAATCATTCCTTGGAGTCTGCTCTGCAGCTGGGACAAATCAACATCACGCTGATGACGTTCAGTTACACATACCTGTGCTCTAAAACGAAGACTAGAAGCACAGACTGGCAAGGCTGGGTTGTGCTGGCACAGCCTGGTACTGACTGACACTAGTTGACGTAGACTGGCAGGGCTGTCATCAGTTGACATAGTCTGTCATGGGTTGGCAAGGCTGGCGCATGCTGGCACTCCCTGGCATAGGTTGGCATAGACTACTATTGTCTGGCACAGGTGACCAGATTGGCACTGCCTGGCACAGGTTAGTGCTGATTGGTAGCGCCTTGTAATTAGGACCTGTCCTCAACACTCCTTGGAGCAAATAGCCGTCAAGCTGATGACCTTCATTGCTCACACCTGATCTCTAGGACCAGCATCCAGAGGGAGAGACACACAGTTCCTGGGGCTCTGCCTCCCCCTGCGCAGACCCCTGCTTCCCCTGTCACTGTCACACTGTCACACTGTCACACTGTCCGTAGGCAGTGATGATATTGGGTTTCCCCGGCTGTGTCTGCCCTGATGGTGTTTCCCTTGTAAAACCTCAGTTATAGTTGAAACCCTCTCATATTGATTGTAGGAAAGAAATCTTTCTTAGGTTGCTGACAATTAACAAAGCCTGAAGAGCGTAGTTTCTCAGAAGAGCTTTTCGTGACTGCTGGATTTAGCAAAACAGCAAGCTCTGTATGCTCTGTATAGGTATAGGAAATGTAGTTATTGATGTCTTGCCTTCTATACATACACATGCGCAATACACATGCGCACGTACACACACACACACACACACACACACACCATCACACTCATGGGGGGTGGGAGGGTAGAGGAACCAGGAATTCTGATGCCAACTGTCTATGGAAGCTGACATTTCACAAATGATTCAGAACTGTTTTTAATCCCATAATCCACCCCTAAAGAGTGGTACCATGGCGGGGAGGGGGGGGAGGTGGGGAGGAGTGTGGGAAGGTTGCTGAGGGCTGGACACGCAGTGTTTAGGGAACCATTCAGTGCTAGCTCCCGTGTCCAAATCCCATGTTGCAGCCCTTTGATCTGTCTTTCCAGGCCTTTGCTGTAGCCTCTTGGGTAATGGGCCCAGGGAGGGACAATACTAGGTATTTAGGCGCATACTCTGTACGTAGTAAACATTTGTCCAATGGACATGCTTACAGTCAAATGGATTTCTGTCCTTCATTTGATTGTCACCAAGCACCTTATAGAAGGCAATAGGAAGGATCTGAGGGAAGCTATGAGTTGGTCCTCTAGTCAAACTTATATTTCATGATACCAGATGGTACACAAATTCCACCCGACTTGGCAGGGTCTGAGGTTCTGTCAATGAATAGAACGTGTGGTTGGCAGAACAAGCTCACTCTGGCTGGAGACCGAGGACCAATGAACACTTGGTGACATTGGGATGTGCCTGGGAGGATGAATCCAAATCAATGGAGAAGGAGGAGATTCTGGAGGTGTCTCCCTGCTGAGGGTATCTTGGGAGACGGCCTCAGAGGCAGCAGAGCCAGAGGACCAGTGGGGCGGGAGCAGCGCACTCGAGTCCCAGTGTGGACGGGACTGCAGCGTCTCTTCCTTAATTTCCATTTCCCCTCCGTTCACATGAAATGAGATCACTTCACACTCCAAATCATCCTGCTGATTTATTGTCACCAGATTATTACTAAGCTCCTGCTTACTCTTCTGTGCATTCACAAGATCTCCAAAATAGACTTTGTGTTTCTAGGTTGGGGTTTCAAGGCTTTCCTGTTCTAACTCCTGCCCGCAGTCTATTCTTCAGCTCGGTTATCCAGCCAGCCGTCCACTTTTCAAGCTTCCATGGACCCCTCTTACTGAATCCTTCCCACCTTAGCATTCTTCCTTCCACTCCCCATTTTACTTTCACTCTGCCCTGCCAGCTCAGTGTCCCTCTCTCCTCACATGGACCTAGCGGAATCTCTGAGACCCATTTGTTTACTCTCCAAAAATTATCCTTTAAGAAAATGGAGGAAAGCCAGAGAGATGGAATCACAGTTAAAGCATTGCCTTTTGTGCAGCTGACACCAATTCAATCACTGGCACCACATTATCCCACTGGTCCTGTCAGGAGCAACCCAAGAGCACAGTCGGGTGTGGCCCAAACCCTAACACACACAGCACCTCCTTCCCACAGGAAAGAAAATGCAGAGCCCAGAATGTTACTTAGCAGTCAAACATTTTTCTTGCTTGTGTGAGGTTCTAGGTCCCATCGCAGGCTGTATGAGTGGGGGACACTCACAGAAGGAAGGCCAGGGAGCTAGCTCAAAGGCCCGAGGAGTTATGGATTCCATCCCCACACCACATGGTCCCACAAACACCACTGAGCAGCCCCAAGTGCATCTGTCTCCAGATAAAGGGGTACCAAGGCTTTAAGGGTGCTGAGCACTAAATAAATGTTGACGAAATAAATATCTTAATTCTTTTTTTCTATTTTTCTAAGCATAACCAAGATCATCTCCATCCCCCAGGTAAAAGACCTTCCATTGATTTAGGCTTTCCAAGGGCCCAAGAGATAGTACAGTATTAAAGCGCTTGCCTTGCAAAAAAAAAAAAAAGCACTTGCCTTGCATACAGCCAGCCCCATTTCAGTTTTCAGAACCACACATGATTCCCCCAAACACGTCCTGGTGCATCACTGGAGGTCCCTAAGGCCCATCCAGAGCAACCCCCTGAGCATAGAACCAGAGTAGCCCCTGAACACTGATAGGTGTGGGTCCAAAACCTAGAAGAAGAAAAAAATTAACTTTCCAAAAGTTATGGTATAGCAATCCAGAGCTTTTAATATGAACAAGGATACTAGATGTCCGACTATGGTTGCCAGGTGCCAGTTGTGTGTTCTTGGGCAAATTATCCTGTGTGCCCCACTTTTTCTCATCTGTATTATGGGAAGATACAGGTACCTATGTTATAAGAGTTCTCAGAAAGATTATAATTAGCTATTAAAATGCTTAGAATAATATCTGGCATAGAGTAAGCATTTTGTAATGGCCATTAAGCTAAATGTATACATATTACATAAACATACACATAATTTAA
>JAOXYA010034545.1:0-12841 GCA_028565675.1 Sorex palustris
TGGGAGGATCCTCCCAACACCCTTTATTTGGTGCTCCCTTCTCTATCTGAGCTGCCTTTACCCCTAGAGTGTGTGGCCATGGAGTAAACCTCCTGGTATTTATCTTGGCTATTCTTGGGTGTTAGTCTCCTATTTTGTTACTTTATGTGTTCCCCAGATGAATGCAATCTTTCTATATCTGTCCCTCAACATTTTTAAGTTTAAGTATTGTAGTTTGGTCCCAATGCTTGTACAATTCTGTTGACTCTGAGGTTTAGATGTATACAGATGTGTCACCTCTACACCACAGATAAGATCAGGAACACTGACCTTTACCCTCTTTTACCTCCAGATCAGTTTTCTTGTTTCTCCATTTCTTTCCTTCCTCAGTATTTTCATTTCTGTAATCTAGGGTCAAGGGTTTTCCCATCTTTGATATTATACATTATCTCATCTTGTTACTCTGTGAACCACAGATAAAGGAGATCATGCAGTATTTGTTCTTCTGGATTACTTCTCTTAGCAAGATATCCTCCAATTTCATCCAAGTTATTGAAAATTGCATGGTTTCATATTTCCTTGTGGCTGCATAATATTCCATTGTGTACATACTCATAGCTTCATTCTGTATCCATTGTCCTTGGGGCATTTGGGTTGTTTCCATATCTCATTATCTTATCAAGTGCTCCAGTGAATATAAGTATGCATATATCAGTTTTGAATAAGTTGCACATGCACGCATGTGTGTGTGTGTGTGTGTGTGTGTGTGTGTTGAAAGTATAAACCAAAAAAAAAGAAATTACTGGGTCAAATGAGGAAGCTGGTCTTACTTTTTTGAGGACACTTCATGCTGTTTTCCACAGAGGTTGAACCAGATGACATTCTCCCCAGACGTGTATAAGAATTCCTTTTACAGCACGTCCCCATCAACACTAGATGTTTCTAGTCCTTTTGATACATGTCATTCTCACTGGTATTTTCATTTCTACTTAATTCAAAAAAAAATTTAAAATCCTCCTTGGTACATTCTCTTTGATCTATGAGACAGTTCAAAGTGTGCTGTTTGATTTACAAATGCTTGCGAGTGTTCCATGTAATATTACTGGTTCGGATCTTTTATTCCATGAAGATCTGGGAACACAGTTCATGTGATTTCTGTTCTAAATTTGTCAAGATTTGTTTCATGCCATAGAATAGGTTGTGTGTGTGCTCGGGAAGAATGTCTTATCCTGCAGTTGTTGGGTGAGATGTTGCTCCCATAAATGCCAGTGAAGCCCAGCTGGTAGTTCTTCTCTTCAGTCAGCTGTATCCCAACTTAATTTTTAGCATACTCGTTTTATCACAAAGTATGCATGCTAATGACCTTCGAAGTACAATTTTGGATTTTTTTTTCCAGTTCTGTCAGTGTTTGTCTCCTGTAATTTGTATGTAATTAGAGGATGGTTTTCCTTTGCTCCAAGTCAACTCCATCATGATAGCTTTCTCCGGATTCTCATTAAACTTTAGGGGAGGAATTTTCCATCTCGGAATGTTTGTTTCAGCTAAGCCAGCCCCTGGCTCTCTGAATATTGCCTTTTCCCCCCAGATTATATTTTGGTTGATTCTCCAACCTCAGTTGTCTCAAGAATTTTTAATAAGTTACTAATTTACTGTTTGCCCAGACATTTCCTTGTTATAAGAAAGGGATTGCTGTTGCTCTTCTCATCTCGGAGTGAAGTCAGAAGCCTCATGAGTATTTTTGAGATTGAAAATGAACAATTGGATTGTAACCGACACCAACTCAATGATAGCAATTTATGTCATTTTGCTCTTTGGTTCTCCGGAATAATAGGAATAATTTTCCCTGAAGTTCTCTGTTGGCAGAATGTTACTTAGACCTTTCTGGACATTTCTAAGCTTTAATTTCTCACAATGAAAATTGGGTGTTTTTCTGCTTCTCTTATCAGCATTCATGTGTATCAATTTTATGTGTCTGTGTGATTTCACTGGTGCTTTTCGAGAAACACACTACTTACAAATCTTGTTGCCACACATAGGCCAGAAAAAAAAGAGGGTGTTTATTACTGAACCATATTTCTTTTTGAAAAATGCTTTACATATATATATATTATTGAATCACTGTGAGATACAGTTACAAAGCTTTCATGTTTGAATTTCAGTCAAACAATACCGAACACCCATACCTCCACCAATTGCTTTATATTTTTAAGCCACTGAATGATAACTTAACTGTAAGGAGATATTAGCATTAATACATCAATATAAAATAATGAACTTGATCAGTAATAAATGACTATACCTAAGTCCAGTTCATCTAATCTTATGCCATTTTAGAATGTTCAGTTTAAAATTATAAAGCACAGGGGTCAGAGTGACAGTCCAGCTGGCAGGGCCCCGTATGGTCCCCCGAGTTCACCAGGTGTGATCTTTGAGCACACTGCCAGAAGCAAGCCCAGTGCACCACTGGGTGTGGCCGCCATACCAAAAATATAGAGAATGAAATAAAATTGTAACTGGCCAAGGAGAGAGCTCAAGACTGGAAGATATGCCTTTCCTACTAATGCCCCACTGTCCATTCACGGCACCATGTGACCCCCTGCACCTCTTAGAGAAGATCCCGAGCACAGAACCAGGAGTACCCATCAAACACCACTGTTGTGTGTGACCCCTTCAAGATTTGTTTAATCAAACTGAACATTTTATTTTATATCTTATTTTTTAATTTTTATTTGTCTATATATTTTTGCTTTTTGGGTCACACCCGGTGATGCTCAGGGGTTTCTCCTGGCTCTGCAATCAGGAGTTACTCCTGGTGGTGCTCGGGGGACCATATGGGATGCTGGGAATCGAACCTGGGTCAGCCACGTGCAAGGCAAACGCCCTACCCGCTGTGCTATTGCTCCAGCCCCACCCATTAATTTTATTTTTTAATGTTTATATTATTATAGTTAGGTAACAGGTTTACAATAGTGTCCAAGTTTCCGGTTTAGATTTCTGGCGGCTCACGTGCATTAAGCATGACTGGGGAAGCTGTATGGTACAGGAACTGTGCACGCACCACAGCTGATGCATGACTCTGGATTGCACCACAATTGAAATGATGCACATCGTGTGTGTGTGTGTGTGTGTGTGTGTGTGTGTGTGCGTGAGCTCACACCATTACAACCATAGCAGTACTATCAACAGCAAAATGGAAGGTGTTATAGCATATCTGACTTACTTTGGCTTCTTATGGACAGTGAGTATAGCCCTCCAACTGCCAGATATTTTCACCGTTAAACTCCTGAGGGTGAAAAGGGTGACTGAGAAGGAAGTGCCTGAGAAGGAAGTACGTCTCTGCAAGCGCTGGCTGGCTTCCTTAGGCATCAGCAGCCACAGTAGTAGCTGCAGAAGTGGATTTCCTGTTCGCTGTGGCCTGAGCTTGTATATAGAATGGTATTATATTAGCATAATCTACAAGCATGAACATCAATGCCACCCCTGAGCTGTTTCCACTGCTCAGGCCATGTGGAGCCAACCAGATCCTTTACGCGTATGGAAATAAGGGACCAATCAGAGCTTGTGATTATCATTTAAGTCACTTATGGGCTGGAATGATAGCACGGCAGGTAGGGCGTTTGCCTGCCTTGCACACAGCTGACCTGGTCAACCTGGTTTCAACTCCTCTGCCCCTCTCCGAGAGCCTGGCAAGCTACTGAGAGTATCTCACCCGCACAGCAAAGCCTGGCAAGCTACCTGTGACGTATTCGATGCCAAACACAGTAACAACAAGTCTCACGATGGAGACGTTACTGGGCCCGCTTGAGCAAATTGATGAACAATGGGAGGACCCTGACTGTGACCAGATGCCTAACAAAGGGAAGTGGGTGAGAAGGAAAATAAGAGAAACCCGGTGTAGCTAGTTAAGCTTTACTTGGAAATCTAGAGTATGGTTCATAAAGGTTTGATCATCTTTCTGCAGTTAGATGAAAAGGTGTCTGGTTGAGTAGATACTTCTGGTTATTAAAAGGTATTCAGTTTTAATGCTGCAGATCTTAGACATGCAAATTGTTAACTTATTGACAGTAGAAGGTCCCCCAAAGAGGATGGAAGAGTTTTCGTCTAATAGGCCAATTGACTGTTAACTCCCAGCCATATTTGCCTACTCTGAGACCTTAATACAGTTCAAAATCCTTTGCTGATTTGCCATTAACATAAACAAAAAACTAACCTGGATGCCAATGGGACAAAACTGTCCTTGATTTTGATGAAATTGATCATCAGCAATGATTGGTAATTGTGATTAATGTGTATATATTTTTGATATCACACTTATGTTTACAAGAATTTCTCTGGGACTCTAGATCTCAGTTTACTCCAAATAATGTGATAAAAATGAATTGCAAACTCTTTAGTACAGTTTCCTGGTCCCTATTGGCAGTGGACTTTTTCATATCTCAAAACAATGCCAAGTAACCACAAGCTTCGCCCTCATAACATCTTTTTCTTCAACCATAGTCATATGATAGTTTGAATTTAAAAGGCCTTCTCTCCTGATTTCCTATAAAAGCATGCTCGTAGATTGTGTTAATTGAGTGCTTATGTAAAACAAGGAGATGCCAATATTGGTAGGAATTCGGAAACAAGATTTTACTTTAAAAATCCAATAATAAAAATCTACCTGAAGTTTCTTCTTTACAAAATAGATTTTTTTGTCCTCTCTCAAATGTCACATAGCCCACTTTTCTGGAAGGAAATTATGCTCCCTTAAATAAAGATAATAATAGTAATGGAATAATAAATTGTTATATTTGTAATCAGTAATTATGTAGTCACCGATTAAGTGGCCAATATCTAGGGAAAAGCAATTATATGAGCCATGATTACTAAAGAAGCAATTATGATGAATAACAAACTCTTTTAATGATGCCTCTTTCTTTCTTTAAGACTGGCATTTATAGAATAGTCCCTCAACAACAGAGAGTGTTTGTTTAGGCGTGTGCGTGTGTGTGTGTGTGTGTGTGTGTGTGTGTGTGAGAGAGAGAGAGAGAGAGAGAGAGAGAGAGAGAGAGAGAGAGAGAGAATTGAATCCTTGGTATTGATAGACTGACATTCCCACTTCCAACCCTCCACTGGAAGTTTGAAGTACAAGGTATGGGGCTCCCTCTAAATACTCTATAGCACCAATGACCAATGTGAACCATTTGCTGCAGTGTTTTTCTGCAGGAACCCAGAGCACTTGACACTGTGCTTTGGTATCAGAACATGCAAGTTGATCCCCCATGCAGTCAAGAAAAATTTTGTGTCTAGGACAAATAATAAAATACCTGTCATTGATAATGGAACAAAGGAGGTATGGTTGGGATCAACTCAAGGTTTTTTATCTGCCCAGGTCTGTGTCAAAACCCCACCCCAGAGACCAGGGTATCAGTAGATGGGATTCGGGACATACTTAAATCATGAAGGTGGCGTCCTCATTCATAGGATCAATGCCCTCTAAGAACAGGCTCTGCAGAGCCCACTGGCACGTGATCTAGAGGGTCTCTACCCGACCATGCTGGTACCCTGCCCTCTCAGACCTCTTTTCCCATCTCATTAGCTCTTTGAAGTCCTTCTCTGAACTTTGGAAGTGACCCCGGGGTATTTTGTTTGAAATTTGAAACCAGAATGAACTGAGATCGGGAACATACATAGAAACCAAGCAGCTGAGGATTTTTGGTGTTCCATTCTTAGTCTGACAGCCCAAGAAGGCCTTATTTTGATTTGAACAGTGAGACAGGCTTGCATGCGGCCAGTCTGATCTGAGTTCGATTCCTGGCACCCCCTATGATAACCCGAGACTTGTCAGGAGTGATCCCTGAACATAGAGTGAGAATTAAGCCCTGAGCACTTTGGGGTGTGGTTCCTCCACCAAAACTAAAACTTATTTACCATAAACACATATTTTATATACATGTAAAAACTGTATTGTTCTGTTTCTGGTTCATATTTCTCAGTTCCTGGATAAATTCTCTCTGTGTATTCATTCTGCACGTAGCAATAGCAGGAACTGGGAGAGACACAGAAATGATATTGAAAATAATTTCGTGGATCAAAACTTGCAAGAAAGTTCTATGACACATACCTAGGGATTATTTTATCTTAATTTTTTAAAAGTCTATTTAAATTTAAAATGCCTTTTGAGTT
Organism: Sorex palustris; assembly: GCA_028565675.1. Taxonomy (NCBI): domain Eukaryota; kingdom Metazoa; phylum Chordata; class Mammalia; order Eulipotyphla; family Soricidae; genus Sorex; species Sorex palustris. The sequence continues at coordinate 6,145 of JAOXYA010034545.1, forward strand.
CAAGTTAATTATGAAGTCACCCTTTCTCAAACATTTAGGGATTAAATTTTATCTGTCTCTTGGGAGTGTAAGAACTTTCTGAAGTATCTATATCTATTTTGTCTTTTCAACTCAAGACAACTCACAACTCTTTCCTGATTCCCATATAATTTTCTTAAAAGTGTAAGAAATACGAGTGCTCATAATTTTACTCTAGAAGCTTAAATACTGATGAGCTTCACAAACATCTTTTGCCATCTTTTAGGAGCTGGGAATCTAAATATACAACTATAATTCTACAGGATTGGGGTCTTGGATATTTTTCCTCCTCTTTAAATTTCCTTCTGGATTGATAAGTTAATTGATATTTCAATGGAAATATAATCCATTTCCCTTTAGCTACTTTAGGGGTTTTTTTAAAAATTTATTTATCTTTTTTTACAAAAAGTTATTTATAAGTAAAGGAAGGTACCGTATCTGGAAAAGGCAGAGCTTTTCCTGTCATCTGACAATTTTTTTAACTTCTCAAAGATGCAAATGTCCTGAAGCTTCTCAAGAAATATTTGCCAGGGCTGAAGAGATATTACAGCAGGTAAGGCACTCACCTGGCATGCAGCCAACTTGGATCTGATTCTGGGCACTTCTGGGAGTGATCTCTGAGCATAGCGTTGGGAATAAGCCCAAGTGCAGTCAAATGTGTTCCAAAAAACTTAATAAATAAACAAAAAGAAACATGTTCCAAAGTACATCTCGTGTATGAACATTGTGTTTTTGTTAGCATTTATGTTGCCTGCTCATTATAAAGCCACCCTTTTTGCCGTTATTTGATTCTGATACAATCTCTCCTAGATTCATTTCATTTGAATCTAATATTGTAAAAAAGAAAATTAGAAGTATGTGTCCAGAGTTTGAAAATCTATGAAGCAGGGATTTCTTTCACATTTCAAAGCATCAGAATTGGATGTTCCTTAAAAAACTTTGGTCTACTTAGAAAGATTCATGAACCGGGATAAGCATTCCCACTCAGGAAAGAATCACTAGCTCTTTTAGCGACCGAGACCAACATCAAGGAAATGTTGCTAGTCCAAAAAGTTCTAAATCAGCCTAAAGCAGATTTCCGTTGACCTGTATCTATATCAGGAACATTTGAAGTGGCTTTTTCTGGATTATATCTAGAGGGAGCTTGTGAAGGGTTTCTCTCTGTGACTGCTCATGTATGCGTTTCCTTTTCTCCAGGCTACGGGAGTAGGAGTTCAAGGCTAGAATGTCTGAGCTCAGAGCAAGTATCAGCAAGTGTCACTTGCAAGTGTTTTTCTCAACATTTGTAATTTCCTCTGTCCAATAAACTAGCAGAAGAAATGTAGAGCTGGGAGAAAGTGTCATGTTGTACTTTGTCTCAGGCACTTAAGTAATTTAAATGGTGGTGAAAAATCAGAAATGATTGAATTTGTTGATTAAAACAAAGAGTCAGATGAAACAGTTCTTTGAATGCCTAGATTTCTCTTAGAAAAACAGGAGTGAATTAGAAAGAGGGATAATTGGAGTCTATACGACAACATAACATTACTGAAAAGAGGGTGGCTTTCTCTGACACATCTGGGCTACTCAGGGTTTGGACCTTGTGGAAATTAAGAAGTATTTCCCAATTGTTTTTCCTTGTCATCAGATTCAATATACTGTTAACATGTATAAAATTATAGTAATTTTTCCCTGTTTTGGGGCACCCCACCTGGTGGGGCTCAGGGCTTACTCCTGGCTCTGCATCCAAGGATCACTCCTGGTGGGACCCAAGGGACTAGATAGGGCACCAGAGAGTGAACCCGGCAAGCATCTTCTCTCCTGTCCCTCTGGCTCCTAAAAATGCTGATTTTTATTCTAGAAATTATACTTGTTTTCTAGAAGATGTTAGACAACTAAACTCCTCTCTGTCAAGAATGTGTCACAACAGATACTATTACAATGTGAATGACAGGCACCGCGGGGGTTTTATGATGTATATCCTTATAACTACAGACAGTGACCCAGACTCTGTTTGCAGTCTGAAGCCAAATATAACAGTAACATATCAGTCCTGTGTATCCTGGTGTCTACGGGAAAGTAATGGAATTCCACCTTAGCTTTAGCAAATTGATAGTCTAACATTTGAACCGTGTATATACATCTCAGTTTCCTGTGGTGAGAAAGCCTATGGAAAGCACTTTTAAAAGATAAAGTATTCAGTTCACGTATGAAGGAGCTATTAAAAACTTATCTCCATGTAGGTAGCAGGATTAAGGCAATAAATGCATTTGTAGTATGACTTCTTACATATTAATGTATGACTGTCAAATGGGCCATAATGGGCTGATGGTAATAGCACAATGGTAGTAGGGCAAAGGCATTTCCCAGAACTGCAGAGGGCTGGGTCTAATTTTGATTTTTAAAAACTATAATAAGATAAAGGAAGAGGTCACCATCAGCAGTTCAGCTATTCATAGACTGTAAAATTGCAAAATTCCCTTCTATGCTTTCAGATTACACTTCAGGATAGGAAATAATACGTCCAAAATGCATTGTACAGATTACACTGTGTCTGTCTCATGATATGCACAGAATAATTGTTTGTTATCGTCATCAATTCATCATCGTTTCCTTATGTTTAAAGGGCCCATTAGTAATGACTGGCATGTTTTCGATGCCATACAGTTTCCCCAATGTTTCCACATTGGTTATTTTTATTTATAATCATCAAATATAACAAATTTTAAGGGCTTGATCCCCATGGTGCAGCTAAGGGGGAGCAAACCCAGGGACATTGATGGCTACCATATGGTTTCAGAGTTAATCAATGTCAGGATTAGTGTAGAGCCTTTGGCCTCCTGATTCAACGGCATCTACTATGTACCATTTGTCCTGATAACATCTCTATATTGTTGGAGAAAACAGAGCAATAAAAACTCCAACTCGATCATTGACTGATTTAGTATTGGCCTGCACATAAAATCGCTGTGTAAAAATCCCCTCCTGGTGCTTTTCAGGGGCTTATGATGAGAGTCATACTGTCTTCGCACTTTACCCAAATGGCCCTTTAAATCCTTCTCAGTAACTTTCTGAAGGAGGGCTGTCATGTCCTCCATGTTTCAGATGAAGTAACACAGGTTGCAAGATTCGGTGGTCTGACGTGTGTAGCTGGCAAGTGTTGAATCTTCTATCAGATATACTGATGATTCCTAACCCCAACTCACACTTCCTTTCTTTTCTTTTTCTTTTCATTTAGGGTCACACCCAGCGATGCACAGGGGTTACTCCTGGCTTTGCACTCAGGCAGGAATTACTCCTGGTGGTGCTCGGGGGACCATATGGGATGCTGGGAATCGAACCCGGGTCAGCCGAATGCCCTACCCTCTGTACTAGCATTCTGACCCCTGATGCTTCCTTTCCTTCCACTCATTCTTCGATGATACAGTGTGGGTCAGTCTTCACCCCTGCACTTCCAGCAAGAGGGTGAAGATAAAGGTAGCACTGTAGCACTGTCCTCCCATTGTTCATCAATTTGCTCGAGTTGGGCACCAGTAATGTCTCCATTGTGAGACTTGTTACTGTTTTTTGGCATATCGAATACGCCATGGTGAGCTTGCCAGGCTCTGCCATGTGGGTGGGATACTAGCCAGGAAAATGATGACAGACGCAGAGACATAAACAGAGCTTTTGGGGAAGATCTGATTCTAAGGTACCTTCAGGATCACCAGTTGAAGGTCAGTTGAAGAGATAAGAGTTATTGTGACAAAAAACAGGATTGTTCAGTGACTGAGAACCTGATTATTCAGTGACCTGAGAACACTGTGGACTTGTTGCCCCCAAAGCCCCTTGCTGTCAAGCTGAGGTCTGTGGGATATTGACAAGAAACAGAGAATTGTTTGGAGTAGGGGAGTGGGAGGTTGGAAACTGAGTGGCCTCTTGTCAGCGGGTGCAGTGCCGGCTCTTCCTGGAGGCCAAGAGGGAAACTTGGGCTTGAGGACTTAAGGCAGCCTGTTCCTGTCCCTCCCCCTGACCCCGACAGACCCGGGGCTGTATCAAACAACAAAGGCTGAGAACATCCTTCTTGGGAACCAAGTCAGGAGCCAGAGGAGGGTGTAAGGCTGAGAAACAGGGTGGTGAGTCCCTCCTAGTTGTTCCTTTGGATGCTCTAGGCCATCCTGAAGTGTCCATCGCATCAATTTGCCAAGAAACTTCAGCATCCACGTGGTTGGCGTCAGCGATTAGCAGTGTGTGTTTGGAAGCAGGGGTTAATCACAACTTTCTTGGGCAGTCCAGAAAGATGGGTTAAAGCCGTTATGTTTTTTAAATAAATCAGGCAATTCTCGAATTCAGATTGGTAATAATTCATCGACACAGAGGTCAGTGGTGTGATTTTTGTGACTGAAAACAGGAAAAGCTTGTTTAAGGAAGTTTAAGGAATAGAAGCTCTGAACAGCATGATTTGCAAACATCTTTGCTTCCTTAAATCCCAGTGTTAAGTGAACAAAAGCAGCAACATCTTAACTATGGCTAAGCAAGCTGTTTAGTCTTAAACCTAGTTAGCAGTAAATTAGTTTAATCTGTTTTTTTTTTCTTTTCCGGGGCAGGAAGGGTCTGACTAATAAGCAGCAGTGCTCAGGCCTTACTTCTGACTCTGTGCTCAGGGAGCACTCATTAGCGGTGTTTGGGAGGCCCATATGTGGTGCTGGGGATTGAGTTGGGGTTGCCTGTGTGCAAGGCCAGCGTCTAAATACCTTGTGCTATGTCTTCTGCCCTCAATCTCTGTTTTGTTTTTCTTTTTCTACTAACTCCTAACAACAAGATGTTGCTTTGTGGGTAGCATTTCCTGTCAATTGAGGGGAATCCGATGGGCCAACTTCGAGATTTTGTTTCTGTTCTAATTGTTTTGTTTTCTTTGGGGTTTGGGGCTCTGCCCAGCTGTGCTCAGGGCTTTCTTCTGGCTCTGTGTTCATGGATCACTCCTGGCAGTGCTCAGGGGCCCATAAATCCTGCCAGGGGTGTGTCTGGGTCAGCTGTATGTGAGGCAGTGTCTTACTCTTGGGCTGTCTCTCCGGCATGATCTTTATTTATTTATTTTAAATTTTGTGTGTGTATGTGTGGGTTTTAAGAGCAAGTCTTGACTCCAGGCCACACAGTGGAACAAAAGTGGATATTGAAGCAAACCAAATTAATAAAGCCGACTTTATCTTCCTTGGTTGACAGTCTTGAAGAAGTCAAAATTAACTTGTACTGTATCTTTTCTATGTTTATCTGAAAATACCTAGCACTAAAATATTTGTGACTGCGGTTGAGTGGAGAAGACATTGCATCTGAAAAATTGCTAAATCTCTGTGACATTTCTGTGCCACCAGTTGTCACCAACTGCAGTGATGCAAACTTGGTTTATCGTGAATAGTAAGTGGGATACTTGTATACACACATGCCCTCTCTTGGCTCCAGAGTACTGTAAAGTACTGCTTTCTCTCATAGCATTTCTGGGAAAATTGCACTGTAGCACTGTCCTCCCATTGTTCATCGATTTGCTCGAGCGGGCACCAGCAACACCTCCATTGTGAGACTTGTTGTTACTGTTTTTGGCATATCAAATACGCCACAGGGAACTTGCCAGGCTCTGCCGTGCAGGTAGGATACTCTTGGTAGCTTCCTGGGCTCTCCAAGAGGGACAGAGGAATCGAACCTGGTTCGACTATGTGCAGGCCAGGATATTAAACGCCCTACCCGCTGTGCTATCACTCCAGCCCTGGGAAAATTGAGACCCACAAAATCTTAGAAATCCTCAGTTGCTGTGCTAAATGCCTCCTCTTTGTAGCATCTCCTCTAACCCTGTAAGTGACAGAGCTTGCAAGAGGGAGAGCTAATGGGAGAGACTTTGTAATCATGAGACATAAGGAATGATGTATTTAATCTGATTCTGGAATTTTCCAGTGGTCTGCAAAATGAGGAAAGACTGCTTGGTCAAATTGGAAGCAGCTTTTCTGATGGCCCAGAGAGATACTGAAATGGCTCATGAATTCCCACTGAGTGGACAGGCGCTCATGACTGCAAAGTTGGGGTTTTATAGGAAGAGACAGTTTCCAATCAATATCTTGTTGTCCAATCGGTCCTTTGATAAGGAAAATGATATTAAATCAGATGGCCTCAGAATGTTCAGAAGAGAAGTGCCATTCTTTGCTTGGTGAAGCAATAACGTGACTGCTTTCAAAACATTTGCCATTAGTTTTACTCAGTTTTATCTTCATTAAAACATAGCAGGAGCTGGAGCAATAGCACAGAGGGTAGGGCATTTGCCTTGCATGCGGCCAACCTGGGTTCAATTCCCAGCATCCCAGATGGTCCCCCGAGCACCACCAGGAGTGATTCCTGAGTGCAGGGCTAGGAGGAACCCCTGAGCATCACTGGGCATAGCCTTTCCCCTCAAAAAAAAACCAAATAAACAAGTACATCACAGCAACTGCTCAGAATTTTTCTTCATTCAGGCCAATGGCATGAGGAGAAATATATGTGGAGTATGTTCCAGATTCTAACAAGGCTGAATCCTTATTAGGGAATTGGGTCTGAATTGGAAGGATGCTCAATAGCTTGAACTTGAATTTTTTAAATTTTTTAATTTTTATTAGTGAGATACCATGAGGTACAGTTGTAGACTTACAAATTTTTGTGCTTGGATTTCAATTATACAATGATCAAATACCCATCCCTC
>JAOXYA010034632.1:0-12837 GCA_028565675.1 Sorex palustris
ATATATATATATATATATATATATATATATATATATATATAGAGAGAGAGAGAGAGAGAGAGAGAGAGAGAGAGAGACCAGAGGCTGAAGGATAAGTTTTTTAAAATTTTTTTATTAGTGAAATACCACGAGGCACAGTTGTAGACTTACAAACTTTCGTGCTTGGGTTTCAGTAATACGATGACCGAGTACCCATCCCTCCGCCAGTGCCCATTCTCCACCACCAATGTGAAGGATAAGTTTTGAAGGACTTTTCTGACTTGGGCCTTGCCCATGGAATCCTAAAGAAGATTATTATTGGTTATTACCTTTTATTTTGGAGAATTCTGGTAAACTTGAAATAAACAAGAAATAAGTGGTGTGCGTGTTGAACAGGGATAGTTACCCACCTCCCTTGCAAGTGCCCAAGATCCCAGAGCTCCCTGCAGAGCAAGTACACATGGAAGCTGCTACACGCCTGTCTGGTTTTGGGGTCCACAGGAAAAAGAGTCAGGACCCTCTCCAGCTGCTCCCTTGGGAACAGTGTTTGCAAGTTATGTTCCACAGCATTTCTAATACCACCTCCCTCTCTTACCCTTTGCCATCCTTGTTCAGTACACACACAAGGCTTCTACTTTAGAATTCTCTGGGCAAGTTTCAGCCCAGGACTGAACTGGACTTTGTCATGTGAAGCATAATTTCAAGCCACAGGCCTGAAAGCAGCAGTGGAAAGGAGTCATGCAGGCAGGAGGACTCCGAGGGGATCCTGCTTCCTGTGGCCTGCAGTCTCACTGGTGACTAGTTTTACACTTGCTCTGAAGGAAATGTAGACAAGTCACCCCCACCTGGTATTTCCTGCTGCTCCCCCCACCACTCACCAGTACCACCCTCATGCTTCCCTGAGAGAATCAGGATTCTTACACCCAGCTCTGAAGTCATTAACCATCAACATTAATTCCACAAAGAAACCTGGGGTTAGATTTGGATTTATTTAGACTGTATCTACAGACTTTCTGGAAATATTTCAAGACAAGCATGTAAGAGAATAGGTACATGTACAATTCTTTCATATTGTACAGGCCCCAAATGCGACTGAAATGATTTTAACTATCACAGTTCATATCATTTAATTATTTTAAAGATAGTCTTTGATAAACAACTTTTGCCATGTCTTACAAACACCAAACTTCTTTGATTATGAGCATAGTATTGGGCAAAATTGGACAAAATATTGGGTAAAGTGATCATGAGCATGAATGGAAAACATTCAATTGCATCAGTACATCTTTGCAAATAAGTAGTTGTACTGGGTTTGATCCCTGGTATCCCATATAATTTCCTGAGCCTTCCAGGAGTGATCCCTGAACCCAGAGCCAGGAGTAGGTCCTGAGCACTGCCAGGTATGGCCCAATAACAAAAAACAATAGTGCATTTATGAGCAGTAATACATAGCTTTAACCCTCAATGTTAAAAACATATTTAAGGCAGAGATGTTGGCTCCAGAATCCAGCTGAATGTATTACATGCATAGGAATCCAGTTTTTATGTCTGGAACTGCTCCCTCGACCACCACCAGTCTCAGCACTGTGCTGTCCAGCCCAGTTCACCAAGTACTGCCAGAAGTTGCCCTTGGGTGTCTGGAGCACTGCTTGGGAGGTCCTTCCCCCCCAAAATCATGGAACTTCAAGCAACACTGTGATATGTATGTGAGTGTGTTTGTGTTTGTGTGACTGTGTGTGTGTGTCTGTATATCTTCAATGATCTTTTTCTGTAGGATCGTATCCTATAGGATATAGTGAAGCAGCATCAAATATAAGATTCCCATTAAAAGCCATGAGACAACATGCTTTTCTGTCTTACCACTAGCTCTTGATGTTGCTTTTCAGTTATTTTCAGTCTTTTGATAAAAATGCAGTTGAGTGAGAAGATAGCAATGGGTTCTCCTTGGAGCAATTTTGCTTCCAGAATCAAACTGATATCCCTACTTTCATTCTTCCATACAGTCAAGTTAATTAGTTATGGCTGCAAACCCATTTTACAGGGAAATAAACTGGGGACCTGCATATTAAATTGTAGGGCAAAGTGTTATCACTACTAAGAGATATAGCAGGCATCCAAATCCTGTTTCTGGAATTCAGTACTTTATCATTGATGTTCTAGTGCACCTAAAACACTGGGGTATAAGAAAACATATCTAGCGTGCATGTGAGCAACTATTGGAATCGGTAAGTGTGCCTGTCCTATTGAGTCCATGCCATGCAGGGTAAACCTCTTGTTTGGTTTGACTACTTGAATGTCTGGTGGCTCTTTCCAGAGAGACTCGGATACATGGAAGTATGTTCTGACCCACCTCACTGGCAGTAAGGAGCGGTATGCTTCTTCTGTTGGCTTGCGGACAAGCAGCAGACACAGAAGTAAAGAATTTGCTACTGCCTGGCATTTTAATAACTTCACTAAAAACTTTTATTCATTTGTCCCCTGGGGCAGCTGAGATGAATTCTTGCAAAGTGCCTCCTTAGTCCCTAGGAAACCTTTTTCTTACCACATGCACCTGTGACTGCCTTGAGTAGAAGCTTCCAGAAAACTGGCAATGATATCTCTGCAAAACTTCAGAAAACAGACAGCTGTCTGAAAGAAACAAATGAGGCCAATTTGGGGTCTTGCTAAAATTTTGCTTTCCCTTGCACTGCTGAGAGTGGTTTCTACGTGAGGAATCCTGTTCTCAGTTTTCCCATCTGCTACATGTGGCAGGGGCCTGCCCGGGACCCTTCAAGGGACTGAAGGCAACGTGACTTGGGAGTGCTGGTCTGCTAGTCAAGTGGTCCACACTGTGCAGCATGTCTGTCCATAGTCTGCTGCTCCCCTCCACCTCTCCCCATGCTGCGGAGTATCTGAAGCAGCCTCCTCATTGTGATGCCTCTTGCTCCTGGAAGCTGGGCACGTGTGTATCAGCCTCTTCCCCAAAGGAAAACCCCCCCAGTGACATTCCCCCACTTCCGAGCCCTGAGGTCTGGTCTGTGTCTGAACCCTTTCCTGATGCTGCTTGGGGGAAGGAGCTGCACCCCATTAGCCACGTGTGGACCTATGGTCTAAGGGTCCAGTCTGGCCCAACTCTTGGGCCCTAGCACTCCTAGCTTGGAGGAAAGGGTTAGGAAAACAGGATAGTGTAGAAAGACAAAAAACAGGATGTACCCAGCAGTGCAGACAGCCCCACCCCCCAGAGACCAGCAACCTTTCCCATCATCCATCACTGACATCAGAACCGTGTTGGGGGCCCTCCCTGATTTTAGAGTGTTTTTAGAATTCAAAATGGTGTTGTGTGCCAGTCACCTAGCACATCTTCTTGGGAACCCCCAGATTTTGCTATCTTCACTAGCACTGGAGCCAAAGATTCAGCTTTTTCTGGCCCCCAAATCGTTGTCTTCTCTTTGGCTGGAGCCAAAGATTCAGCCTTTTCCTGGCCCCCAAATTGTTGTCAATGAACTATGACAGTCCTGCAAGCACAGTGTAAGCTGGAGCAGACTTACAGGAGAGCTAGGCTTGCTGCGCCAACACTCTACCCCCTCCCACTTCCCATGTGTGAGGAGACTGAGAGAAGCCAAGCCCCTGCGTGCTGGGGACACTTCAGTCTGGGGTGCCCATGCCCATCTTGAGGAGAACTCACTCTGTTTCTATGAGGAGTAACAGAAAAGATGGGTGGGTGAGCATCTGAGAAGGTGGGGGGAGGCAGAAGTGGGGAGCAGGGAACCCTGCTGTTCCAGGAACAAGCCGATAGAAGGACATCATCAGTTTCCCTGCTGAGAACAGGGTAAACCCCAAAGCGGGCTCCTGAGCACCTGTGAATGAATTTCTTCTGGACTCAAAGACTGGCAGGCAGGTGGGTGATGCAGCTTGGCTGATTCCAGCAAAGCTGTTGACATAATCCTGGCTGAGTTTTGTTCTCTTCATGCAAGAGCTCTGTCTCCTAAAGAAGGTGGATGCAGCTTGTCCCATATCATTTGCGACCATGGGTGACCATTGCATCACCCGTGGTAGCTAGTGGAACAAGAGACTAAAGCATCAACCCCTGTGGGCTTACATTTGTAGGAGCCAAGAAACTAGCATCATCTCTGAATGAATAGCACTGCAGTGGGGCTAGAAAGGCAGTCATGGGGAAGAGACAGGTCTTCAGAAAAGAAGGACCATTCCTAATCAGAAAAGCCAGGCGATTGGGAGTGGGAAAAGAGATCACATGCACTTACTGAATCTGAGCTATCTAAAGCTTGCTTTGAAAACTGGAAGTGGAACATAGATGAAGAGAAAGGATAAAGGAGTGGGGGAGTGGTGGAGAATAAGAGAGAAAGAGAAGGAGGGAGAGAGAGAAAAAGAGGGAGGGAGTGGGGAGGGAGGGAGGAGTCTGCAGTTGAAAGATGAACTGGCCCCAAATCCAGGATCTTTTTGCTCCTCCCTGGCGAGTGCGTAGATCAGAGGCTTCAGTGCCCTCTGTTGTTCATGAGAGAAATGCAGGACTCCAGAGCACAGCCCTGCCTTGCTCCTGTAAACAGGTCTGGGCAAACTGGGACTGAGGTCCTGAGGTCACTGGGACAGTGGGTAGGGAGGAAGAAAGGAGAGGGGGGGGTGAGGGCACAGAGAGGAGGAGAGGGGAGGGAGGAGGAAGGAAGGAAGAAAGGAAGGAGAGGGGAGGGAGAGAAGGGGAGGGGAGAAAAGGGGAGGAGAAGGGGGAACTGGATGGGGAGGAGGAAGGAGGGGAAATAAGGGAATACAAGGGAGATAAGGGGAGGGGGGAAGGGAAAAGAGCCACAATTCAAGAGTAACCTAGAGGACAGGAAAATGCAGCAGCTGGAAGGCAGCAAGAGAGGGCAGGGATGAAGGATTCAAATGCCAGGCCCAGGTCATGGGTGCAAACATCCTGCAGGGAACATGTGTACACAGAGACCTGTCTGCAGAAGGGGGCCAGTGAGCAGGGGACTGAGCCACAAGCTGGAAAGGATCAGGCAGAAAGTAATTGTGGAAAGGATCGGTGACTGAGAGAATGGGCAGCATGGTCTCAAGGCAAGGGAGGATGGGGGTGAGGGGCTGGCTGAGGGCCCCCACCCGTGGAAGAGCTGGGCGAGAGTAAAGATAAGAGATCTGGTGGTTAAGACATGGACTGCTGGGGTCAGGGAGATAGCTCAATTGTAGGTCAGTCCCTGGCACCACGTGGTCCTCAGGCCCCCTCTCCACCCCAGTGCCAAGCTGGTTGTAGCCCACAGATGTGTACTGCTGTCAGACTCACCTGACTCAACATTGTTTTGAACTGAGATAATATTGGCTTGTAACATTAATAGGCTTCTGGTATGCTCCATCCTTACATTTACTGCGTTATGATCGCCAACCAAAGTCTCGCTCCCTTCCACCACCACACCATGAGCCTGTGTCACTTGACTTCCACCCAACCCTGTATCCGTTTCCTTTTAGTATCCACCACTTTATTTTTTAAATCCAGGAGCCTGTGTTTTTGGGATGCGCTAACCAGGCTGTCACCTGGGCCCCTGTTTCTTCATCAGTGAAACAAACAAACCACCAGAGGGTTGTTTTGAGAAGATAAACAGCAGAGAGTTGTAGACTCTGAATAAACAATAATTATTGGGCACTGCATGGGAGAAATAAGGAGAGTTCACTTAGATTTTCTTGGCTTATCTGCATATGGCAGATAGTGGACCAGGTCCTACTCAAGTACAAATAATCTTCACCTCCACTAGAGCTGACTAGGCAGCGTGACAGGGAATTAAGTGTGTCTTTACAGAGGAAGTACCAGAATTGTGAGTTGATGGGTCTAGAGCTTCAGTTTTGTAAGAAGAGTTTGAGAATATTGAAGACATTATAATAACACAACACATTACTGAGTCACATACTTAAATATGGTTCAGACGGTAATGTTATGTTATACACTTTCATATGTCAAAAGATAGAATATAAACAATGAGAGAAGACTTAAGAGGAAATTTTGTACTGGAGGAGGCCTCCAGAGGGATGTTTAAGGGGGCTACGGGCCGTTCCCTGTGATGCTCAGCCAAATGGATCAGGAGTTCAATTCTGGGGCTTAGGGATGCGGTGCTGCTCAGGCCTCATGGTGGGGACCACCAGGGCTATTCAAGTGGAGCTTAGGGGTCTCCAAGGGATGTACCTTGCGGTGTTACAGAAGCCACAACATGCTGGGGATCGAACCTGGATAGATTTATGCTGGTACAATTCCCCAGTCCAAAGAAATACATTTTAAATGTCATTATTATTTCAAATCTTTGTGACCAGGATAGATTATCTAAACAAAACAAAAAACAAGAAAATGTGGGGGTCCCCAAGGGGGTGAGCTGGTGAATGGGGAAACTAGGCTGGTTTAGACACATGAAGCAGGAAGTGGCAGCTGGACGCTGCCCTGAAGCTAACTTGTCAGTCAGGAGAAATGTGAAGAAGGGGTCTGGGAGCAGGTGGGCAAGGAAGGGGAGCCGGCGGGGGACATCAGGCTGAAAGGGTTGAGCTAGAGCCCTGAGGGGGTGGCAGAAAAAAGGAGGGAGGGCAGAGGGTCCACATTGCAAATCAGGGGATATACTGGAAAAGAGCATTTAAGCTAGATCTCATGGGAGGGGGAAGTTTGCAGGGGAAGAAAAGGACAAAGATGAGCTTGAGGGGATGAATAGTTCCCCTGTACCCAGAGGCAGCCCCAGAGCCAGCCAGATGGTGTCAGTTGGACCCTGCTCCCGCCTAATCATTGCAGACCTGTCTCTGATGGGTTCTTCTCCTTTCATGGTGTCTCCTCTTCCCATCACTGGGCTTCTCCAGATCCTCACCTTGCCACAACCCTTCTCAGCATCAGCTCTGTCCTGTGCCTCCAAAAGAGATAACAACTCCGGTTCCACTCTCTGCACCCTTCCCTTGCAGCTCCATGCCTGCTTCCCCAAGAAGTGTCCTGAGATAAAGAACAAAACATGTCACAAGTCCCTACTCTTTTATTAACGAATTGCTTGTTAATAAAAGAAAGGATGTGTAGTATGTTCTATAAAGAGCAAGAGGGAATGGGGATTTTCATCTGTGTCGGGGGGAGTTTATACACCTAGGAACATCATTTTGGAGATTAATTTGACAGCTTTTATTAAAAATGTTTTTATCCTCTTAGATGAAGCATTACTGATTTTTGGATATTGACTTAAAACTGTGGAAATCCATAGAAAGGCATTCATGTGACACCCTAAACACTACATCAATTTAGGGGAATGAATTATGGCAAAAAATACATGGTTATTTATGCATGGATATATAAAGATACCTGGCTAACAATAGAAAAATCAGAAATAAACCACATTTAACTATAAATACTGATTATCTCAAGAAGATGGAATATCATAGGTACAAGAAAAGAAAGAAATAGGAATCTCCCTCTGCATATAATGTATCTGGGTAGAGGGGTTGTTTCCCATTTTTGTTTTGGGGCTACATCAGGCAATGCTTAGGGATTACTCCTGGCTTTGTGCTCAGGAATCACTCCTGGTGGTATTTAGGGAACCGGGGACCAGAGATTGAACCTGAATCAGCCACAAGGCAAGTGCCTTAACCCCATACTATCTCCCTGATTTTTTTTAAAGTGGTAGAATTTTAGGCAGTGATTTTTATTTTATGGGATTATCAATATTTTTTAAGAAAGTAAAATAAAAATATTCTTAACAAAGAAATTGTTGGTATGGTATTGGTATGATTTTTTTCTTTTCCTTTTCTTTATGAGGCCACATTCGACTGTGTTCATAGCTTTCTCCTGGCTCTGTGCGCAGGGATCACTCCTGGTCGTAGTTTTGGGGGGCAACACATGGTGTTAGTGATCATGCAATACAGAGCCACTGTATTATGGCTCCCACCTCATGATTTATTTTTATGAAGGGTCAATGATACGGGTTCCTGACAATCCTATGGATTGGCCGATCTTTATTTGGAGAGGGGACACATCTGGCAATACTCAGGGGTAACGCCTGGCTCTGAATTCAGAAATTACTCCTGGTGGTGCTCGGGTGACCATATGAAATGCCAGAGATTGAAAGTGGGTCGGCCATGCTCAAGGCAAATGCCCTACCCACTGTAGTATCACTCCTGGGCTTTGGATTGGCTCATCTAACATGAGTTACTCCACTTGTTGGAAACTTGCTGTAGTCAGGGCAGTTTCACTTAGAAGGGTTTGTGGTAATAGGGGCATCACATAGAAATGCTTGGTACTTTCCACATCAGCCACTGACAGATAGTGGGGAAAGGGGACACATAGAAGAGGCTACCCCCATAGAGATAAGGTTCAGGTGTAACCTAAATGACAAGAAGGAGCCATTATGGAGCTCTCCAGGAGAAGAGTGTTTCAGGCAGAGGAACCAGGTGGGACAGAGGCTCCAAGCAGGAGCGAGCTAAGCCCTCCAAGGAATGAAGTGGTCATTGTGCTTATGAGCATAAAGCAGCTGACACGGGACTCTGAGGGGAGTCAGGAATGGCAGAGACATAAGTGGGCTTGTTAGCACATTTTCTCAGAAGAGAGGTGCGTGTTTGTGCATCTGTGTGTATGTGTATGTCTATGTGCATGTGTGTCTGTTTGTGCTTGTGTGTATGTGTGTGAAAGGCAGACAGATAGAAGACAGAAAAAGCACTTTCACTCAACTCTGTGTCCATTTATCCCAGATATTCCAGATTCAAGCCATTGAGTGGATGAACAGATGGGACAACCAGAATAACAATACCTAGACCTCTTCCCATAATAGTTATAATTTTTGCTCCTCCAAGTTCTGGTCTCCCTCCCATGGCAGTAGCCACTAAAATCCATGATATCTTTGCCATAACAGGGCTTCTAGACATTGGGTGTCATACATTTCCACCCAATTATCCATCCTAGCTTATTAACACGAGTTTCTCTTCACCTTGTAGCCATGTCCTTAGGTGGACATAGGCTAGAAACTGGGACCTAAACTCTTGCTTTGGTCCCCAGGCCATTAACCAGATGATGGAGGCCATTAAGAATTGTGTGTTCTTTTCCTTCTGGTTCAGGTGCTACCTCATTACATTGGAACCAAATAATTTCTCAGCTTCGATGTAATTTGATTCTCACAGCTTCCTCAGACTTGGGAGAATAGGTATTATTCTCTCTTCAATTCAAAAAAGAACTGAAACACAGAAAAAATAATTGATTGGCCTTGGGTGTAGAAGCTAGTTGACAGCCTCATGGCGTCCTCCTTTCCCCTGTTAGGGCTCCCTCTGTTCTGCACAGTCTTGCCCCTGTATGAGCCACGGGCCACTGAAGCAAATAAGTCAGGAAGTCTTGCTCTCTTTCTGCCACAGTGACCCATCATGACACTTTACCCAAGGCTGGTTGATCCTCTCTGTGGGGCAATCCTGGGCAGTGAAGAAGAGTTGGCCCTGCTCTGGAGTACAGTTGGAATAGATGGCTTGTATGAAAGTATCCTCAGTTTAGGTCAGATTGCTGAGCTGGTGAGGGGAGGCTGGACCAGGCTCGTAGCAGGTAGGATTTTTTTCTCGAACACTTTATTTATCATTTTCTCTGAACACTGGGGAGCTCGAGGGGCAAGACATGAACAGCCACCATGTCTGGACTTGAGAATTTTATTTCCCTCCAAAAGACTTCAGCGCACCTGGTGTTCAACTTGGGTGTTCTTTCTCTGGACTTGGTCTGACTGTCCACGCAGCACTGTATGGATCCTCAGGGAGAGTCATGCATTTTGTGAGAAGAAAGTGAGATGGTTAGCCCAGCCCATGCATCTAGAAGGACGAGGACATCCATGGACGAGGGGAAGCAAAGACCTAACTGACATGGGGAAAGAACACAGGCTGAGTTGAGAAGACCAGAAGCTAGGAAGGTTGTTGGGGGCTCAGAGGTGCACACCCTGCTTGTGCAAGGGCCCTGTACAATTCCTGACACATAGGCCCCCTGAGCACTGCTGAGAGAGCCTAGCAGTATACCCTAGTGCCCCCTAGTATCTCTGAGCCCCAAAAGTATTTTATTACTAGGCCAGAGCATTAAACCATTAGGCCCAACTGGTCACCAGAAGGGGCTTTCAGGCTATCTTAGCACTGTGTGGGAGCTGCACCTTCCAAACAACCCCCCCAGTAGGTCTTTATGAATGTTAAATTCTCTGACTCCCAGATCACATCTGAATTTATTGATGACCCTCTGTATCACTCCATGGGATTGGATGGAGTAGAGGCGAACCACTCAGAAAGCCAAGCCTCTTATCCTTCCTCTGTCTGCCGGGCCAGGGTGGTGTGTGCCCGTGGGTACCATCACACAGGCCTGCTGGAGAAGCTCTACTGAGTGAAAATGCATGACACCCAATGTCAAGAAGTTTCTAATGGCTTCTAGACATTGGGCATCATGCATTTCCACCCAATCATCCTAGGTTCTTAACACTCATGCATCACCCCTGTCTCCCACTCCTCCCTTTACAGTGGACTTTGTATGGGGCAAAGGCAGGGAAAGGGCATCACCCCTTTCATCCCTGCCCTCTTGTCCCTTCCCTTTCCTTTCCTCTGTTATCTTCTTTTCTGTTTTGTTCTTTTATTTTTTTTCAATCAGGCTTTAGATAACATGTTAACATTTATGCCCTCCCACCCCAATGCATTGGCTATACACTTATTTATTCTCATGTGCTATTCTTTTATTTGAATTTCCTGTCTGTTTTTTAACAATAGTGTTAGTATTGTATTATGCTTGAAGTAATGTTGAACCATGTTAACCACCAGATTATTGCACCTTCACCACTACCAAGGTGCCCCAGTGCTTCACCACTGTCCCTGTCACCTCTAAGCCACCTCTTCCTTCCTCTCCAGCCTCTTCTCCCCATTTGGTAATCTCAGTTCTGTAATCCAAGGCCAAGGGCTTGTCATCACCCCAAACTGTCTATTCCCATGTTCTGATTTTCTGTGTTCCACACACGAGTGAGATCACCGGTATTTGTTCTTCTCCCTCTAAGCTATTTCACTTTATCTGATGCCCTCCAGTTCCATCCATGTTGCAAAAAGCTCACAGTTAAACCAGGAACCAACACGTACACTAGGGAAAATACAGGTGGAACTCTCCAGACGTTGGACCTTTGAGATATTTTCAACAATTCCAATGACAAAGGAAACCAAAACACAAACAAATGGACCTACAGCAAAGTCAAAAGCTTTTGCATCACAAAAATAAACATCTTCAGCTCAAGGAGGGAGTTACACTCCTGAATGGTAAATAATATTTGTGCACCAAAGATCAGATAAAGGGAGGAGAATACAAGCTTAACAAAGCTCCTTAAACTTTTCCAATGATGTGCTCTGCTCCTTGGGCCCTGTGGCCTGGCATGGCCTGGGAAGTGCTAAACACGGCAGTGAATGGGTGGGGTGGGGGTGGGGACTGGGGGTGGTTTTGGTTTACAAAGGGAACAGTAACAAGCAAAAGAGCTTTTCCAGCAGGTGCTGAGGAAGACCACACTGGACGCTTGACAAGGCAAAGACAGGGGAAGGGCAAAGTGGAAGGACTGCTCCCCAAACCTTGGTTGTTGGGGAGACCGGTGCAGCCTTCCTCCATGGACACAAGCAGAGCATCACAGAGGATGAAAGGAAAGCAGGAAACATTGGCCTGGTCTTCAATGATCTTGCACAAAGGGACTCCATGCCATTCATTCCCATCGCTAACAAAAGGAGACTGTGCTTGAATCGCTGCCAGGTTCTATTATTTTCTTTCACTTCTGCAGCGAACATTCTGCTCTGCCACACAGGTGCCCAGCATGGCTGTGATCTCAAACAAAGCCAACCCAGCCCAGGTGCTGCAGACACAAAGCTGGCATTGACGAGGATCTTGTGGATCCATTCCTGTAATGGGCAGGGTTTGCTCAGGAGGGCAAAAGGGGGCTCTCTACCTCTGCGTTTCCTAGGTCAAATCAATACCCGGCTGGACATCCCCTACACACTCCCCACTACTAATCTGGGTCACCTGTGGAAAATGACCCAAGACTTTGAATCAACTTTCCCCATAGATAGCAATCTCTTGCACGGTGGGATTTGCCCTCCCATCCAGACTTACCTTCACAAGGACTTCGGTTCAATCCGGCACTCATGATGGTCCAGGCCAGGCCACCATCCCACAGGATGACCCGTGGCTTCTCCAGAGCCTGAAAAGCAAACTTTCTTGCACAGTTAACATGCCCAGGGCCTGGCCCATTTCCGTGTCTAACTTAAGGGTGACCAGACTTGGGTGTCAAGTCTCAAGTTTCTTTGGTCCCATTAGGAGGCCCTGACACATTGTCTGACTTCCTCTCTTCCTCTCTGTTAGCTGAAAGTGCTATTCCGCTTCCTTTGTACAGACCTGAGATTTGAATGAGGTGATGTAGAGAGAGCCAGAATCTGCTCTAGAGACTCAATAGTCGTGGCACTTAATGCAGGTGGTTGAAGAGGAGAGTGTGACCTATCAATGGACTTCTGTGCCCTAAGCATTTTTTAAATCGATTTTTTAAAATCAAATCACTGTGAGATACACAGTAACAAAGTCGTTCATGATTGGGTTTCAATCATACAGTGTTCCATCACCTGTCCCTTCACCAATGTACATTTCCCACCACCAATGTCCCCAGTTTCCCTCCTACTCCCTCCCCCCAGGGGTTTAATAAAACATAGTATGAGCTGGAGTGATAGCACAGCAGGTAAGGAGTTTGCCTTGCACGCAGCCGACCCAGCAGACCCGGGTTCAATTTCTCCACCCCTCTCAGAGAGCCCGGCAAGCTACCAAGAATATCTCGCCCACACGGCAAAGCCTGGCAAGCTACCCGTGATGTATTCGATATGCCAAACACAGTAACAAGTCTCACA
>JAOXYA010034641.1:0-12837 GCA_028565675.1 Sorex palustris
ACATGTGAACAAAAAAAAAAACACGTATATGTGAAGAAACAATGGTAATTCAATTAAAACTTTCAATAAAAATGTTAGATGTCTTGCAAACTACTTGGAAGAAAACACTAATAACAATATTAAATTCATTAAAAACCAAGGAAGCATCAACACGAAACTGTTACTTCACAGGAGTAGAGAACACTGCAAAGAGGAAGCTTTTCCAACTTACAACATCATTTGGTTGAGTTGAGAAAGTTCCTAGATAAAAATCTAGGATATTCTCCTTTGTTGTAGGTTAAATTATGTCCCCATAAAAATTCCTGTGTTGAAGTTAGAACTTGTAAATGTTCTAACTGTCATTAAAACTCATGTTTCTCAATGTTTTTTCAACTGGGGACCCTCTATCCTACTGGTTTGGCCCCAAGTATCATGCCATGCTCCACCCCACACACCCCCATATATAGGATTTTCATCAGTCGTACCCCTCAGACTACCAATTGATCAGCTTTCATGAATTAATGGAAACAGCAAACTTGTTTCCAGAATGGTGTTAGAAGAATAAGAAGCAAGCAAACCAACCATGTGGTTATAGATGGAGACAGGGATCTGGCTTTGCTGACCTCTCAGGTGTGTGGTGAGTCTTATTTAGGGAGGTAAGAATCAAAACAAGGAACTGAGTTAGAAAGCTGCCCTAGCCAAGTAAAGTGCACTCAGGGACTGAATGACTGTAAGCAGTGTAGAGAGCGGGCAGGGGATGCATTAATAGGTGCCATCACCCCCTACCCATTTTATAGGTACAAGACCCAGAGAGGGCACAGACCTACTGGGAAAAGGTTGGTGCTTAAATTAGGTTGGCTTGGCAGACTGGTACTTCCTTGTCCCCTGACATCGATGAGAATCTGCATGAAGGTGGCATGTCATTGAGGGTAGGGTTCAGGGGGTGGCGTGCACCATCTCCAGTGCTGTTAGTCATCCACCATGAACCCTCACTTGAACCCTCATGACTCAATGGTCAAGACATTGTCCCTCCTTTCAGAATATTACCCTGCAGTAATTGTGAAACACACAAAGCAAACACAACCACCTATCTCCAACCCGAAGGCTAGGAAACACCCACTCTTGACTACAGATTCTGAAGATAACTGCTGGTGGAGAATGCCCAGTATCCTGGGCACCACTGCCCACACACTTCTTCCAGTGCAGCCACTCAGATATCATACATTCCCAGCAGCTTCCTTGAATCCAGACATGTTTTATGCATACGCTTGTAACATTTTAATCTGATAAGCCTTTGCATGTGCCTCCTCCCTGAAAATGCACATGGCCATTCATGCATATCTATTTTATTTTACATTCAAAGAGCACTTGTCAGGGACATTACTGCTGTATGACATGGTCAGTCAATAGAATGCACTGTTCTTACTTAAAAAAAAAATAAAAGAACTTCCCACCCACAAATCACATGACATCAGATTAAGCTGCCCACCCACCATTTCCTGAATTGAGTTCAAACTTTGAATATCTGATTCCCACCCCCCTCTCCACCCCCCAGCTTTTACCAAAGGATCTTATCTGTGTGAATATTTAGCATATGAATTCCAGCATAATTTAGAAAAATACAATGTTATAGTGAAGCTCTCCTCTAATTAAGAAAACAAGTGCATATGAAAAGACCCCAACAAATAGTTTTATCATTGCCACAAAGGAGCTAACAACCACAGCAGAGATGATTTGTCAATTATCTTTCTGGAAAACCTATCCAGTTATCGAGTGTACATATTCTTTCCTTTGTGGTGAATATACATTAGATGGTCGCATTCCAGATTTTTCTGAAGCCTTTTGCCTATTTTCCTGTGTGGGAAAAAAAAAACCGTAGGAGACTGGTGTGCTGTATACTGTGCTAAGAGGACTGCTGATTTGCAATCCATGTGAAAAAAAAAAATTGCTCCTAGAAACTCATATCTTTCCTCCATTTATCTAACCATCAATTGTATCTAAATACTCATGACATCTATCAAAGCTGGTTTGCAACACTACAGTGACATTAAACATTGTGACCTATGAAATCTCTACCCAGAAAATTGAATCACTAAGATGTGTGAAATAAGTGATCAATTTTATTAATTCAGAACTTTCATGATTCAGAATTGAGCTTTAGCAACAGAAAAACATTTATGATTAAGATCTGAAGATTGAGGGTCGGAGTGATAGCACAGGAGGTAGGGCATTTGCCTTGCACGCGGCCGACCCGGGTTTGATTCCCAGCATCCCATATGGTCCCCTGAGCACCGCCAGGGGTAATTTCTCAGTGCAGAGCCAGAAGTAACCCCTGTGCATTGCCGGGTCTGACCCAAAAAGCAAAGAGAGAGAGAGAGAGAGAGAGAGAGGAGGAATCAGAAAGGCAAGATTCCCTTAGAAACGGACCCTCTGCAAATGACTGACATTTTGAGTCAATATTGACTTGGAAATCAAAATTCCAGCTCGCTTCACAACCTGGGAGTCAACCAAATCACAGATGAACATAAATATAAATGGAGGCCTTTGCCCAGCTACCTTCCTTTCGGTATCTGCAGCCTGGGCCTGGGGTAGGAGGCAACAGGCTGAGCTAGGGGGACCCTCCTGGTAAAACAAAGGAGCTTCAGGGGTTCAGAGTTGTCTCATCACTGGAGTTCCCAGATGGGCATGGGAAGCAGTGCCAAAAAGGCAGAGGAAAGAAAAAGAACAAAACACAAATCCAGACAAGCACTTGCCATGGCTCACACGGCCAGCCAAGGGAGACGAAGGCTATTCAGCTGCGAAGAGTATTTTCTATTCTTCCATCCAGAAAAATGGAACCTCAAATCCAAAGCTGACTTCCAGTGCCCACTCTCGACCCCACGACACACTACACACACCCCTTTATACTCATGGGGACTTGATTTAAATTCTGGGACTTCATTTAAATTCTCTACTTTCCAAAGGGGCAAACCTGTAAATGGACTCATTTTAACTACACGCCCTCCTCCTCCTGCCAACCCTGCCAATTGAAGAGTTTTCCTTCCGGCAGGCGAAGTTCAGTCATGCGGAAACAGTAAATGCCACCTTTCGGATAATGGCGTGCGTAGCTACCGAGCCAGGAAATCAGTTCATGCTTATTTCAGAGAGTTTGTAGAGTGATGCCAGCCTGGGGCGTGAGTCCTGCTACACGAATACATTTCAGCATGGCTGGGAAGGTGGAATTTAGCATCTGAGTTCAGAAAGTTCACAACCACAATGGGCTGTGTTTCCTGTGTAGAGATGGTCTACAGAGTGTGGGCAGCATAGCACTGCTAAGTGTGTCGGTGGTGGATTAGGAGAGAGAGGAAGTCAAGGGTCATGGTCAAGGTCAAGGTCAAACTCAAGGTCAAGGAGATCCCTCCAGGAGATCCCTCTGATTTTTCAAGCAGAGATAACTACTCTGTTTTGTCAATGCACAGACATCAGCAAGAAGAGGTTCGGGTCACCCTGACTAGTATCTTCCAACGCTTCAAGTAAGAGAAAATCTGTTGGGCGCGAATGTCCTCAAGGCTCACCCCAGCGGCTGAGCCTGCTGGGGTTTCTCTGAGTGAAGGAATAATAACTTTGAGCAAAGGCAGAGCTATGAGTCAAGGAGAAGAGTTGTGCATGCAAGAACCGGATACAGCAGCCAGCTTGGAAATTGCTTTTCCGGCTGGCTTCCACGAGGCTTACACAAACAGGGTTGGGTCTGTTTTCCAATACACGCTCCATGGCATTCTCACGGGACCACATCGGTTCAATAGAGGGAAGGAGAGAAACACAGGGAGTATCGCAAGTGGGCTGGAGAACCGAGAATGTTCTCTTTAGCACCTTGCATTCGGATGAAGGAGGTGGGTGCTGTGTATGGTAAAAGGGGGATCTAGGGCCAGAGAGATGGGTAGTGCAGTGTGGGTAGGGGACTTGCCTTGCATAAAGCCAACCCAGGTTCCATCACTGCTGCCATATATGGTCCCTGAGCCCCACCAGGAATTGTCCCCCCAAAATTTTATTTTAAAAGGCGGAGAGCAGGAGATGCATCCCAAGCAGCTAAGATTTATGGAATCACCGGTCCCTGCAATATTCGGGGTGCCTATGGGAGGCAGGGGTGCTGAATACCCACCCACACCCCACCACTATAGCCATACCAAGGATTCAATTCCACCCATTCACAAAGATACTCTGTAGATGCCAAGCTGCGAATAATTCCGGGAATCCAGAATTCAGGCTGAGAACTCTAGTGGTTTTTTTTTTTTTTGGAGTCAGGTGGGGAGTCCCCTACTGCCCCGCCCCCAGCCTCTCATACTTCCAGAAGCCCTAGAAGCCACGCCCACCTCTCACAGTTACTACCATGTTGAACACAATGGCCCAGACCATAAGATCTTGAAGTTTCTGGGCCACGTGGCCACATATGCAGTCACAGGACACCACATAAAGCAACAAACAGCTTAAATTCTTAGACAAGGACTTAAGAACCCTGCTAATCAGGTATTAGCCGTCTTTACATAAACAAATTTTCTATACTTATTGATTTGAATATCGCAGCTTTGTTATCTAATCAATGTTAATTCTAGATTTGTATCAGCAATTGTGGCTTTTATTTTTCTCCATTAAAATAAATGTAAGAAATTTTAAAGAGTGGGGGGAAAATTGTTAAAATGAAAAGGAGGAAATTCTCTTCTAGTGGTACAAAATAATGTTTAAAACATTCAGGATAATTAGGAGGGTGCACTCCCTTTGGAGGTAGCTGTGTCTGTGGGCTGTGATTACCGTGTCATGAACAGCACCCAGGAAAAAGATTTAGCTGAAAGATTTGAAAATATGTCTAAAACTAATTGAATGCTGTAAATCATATTGACTCATATGGTTACTGAAAACTGATTTGCTAAGGGACTCATTTCTTGGCTAAAAACGACAATTTCCTATTGCCTCTCAAAGGCCAGTCTTCCCTGAGTACGTCATAAAAATGTCGACTTGCCTGGATGATTCAAAATGCCCTTCCAGAATGTACACGTTTAGCAAGATGAGGCTGTTCAGAGAAGTGACGGTTTATCATAAGGCCATTCCGATTCCCTTCAAATGCGGGCGGACACGGAAAACCTATTAGCCATGTAGCCAAAGAAACCCACACAGCTGGGTCTACATGGAAATGCACAGTGAATGTTTCTGAATGACGAGATTACCAGCAAGTTCTTCCCCTTTGGACACTTCCCTATGTTGAAGAACGTGACTTACTTTCCAAAAAGGGGAGTGGGGGGAGACAGACAGACAGACAGACACACAGACACATACAGACACACAGACACATACACAGAGAGAGACAGACATACACACAAACACACACACTGAGAGACAGACAGACACACACAGAGAGAGACAGACAGACACACAGATACACAGAGAAAGAGAGACAAACAGACACACACAGAGACAGACACACACACACTGAGAAACAGACAGACATACAGATAGACAGAGAGAGACAGACACACAGAGATAGACACAGAAAGAGAGACAGATATACGACACACAAACACACATACACATAAGAGAGACAGACACACAGATGCACAAAGAAAGAGACAGACAGACAGCGACAGACAGACATAGAAACACAGAGAGCAAGAGCGAGACAGAGACAGAGAACAGAGAGAGCAGTGCCTGCCACAGAGGCAGGGGTGGGGAGGGAGATGGGGACCCTGGTGCTGGGAAATGTACTCTGGTGAAGGGACGGTGTCGGAACATTGTATGCCTGAAACCCAGTCATGAACAACTTTGTAAGTGTGTATCTCACGGTGATTCAATTAGAAAAAATAAATGAAAAAAATGTCTTAAAACACGTGACTTACTCTCTGTCCACTTGACATGCAGGGAACAGACAGAATGCGGTTTATCCAACATTTCATACACAGGACTTCGCTCTCCCTGAAAATGGTTATGACATCTTGAAAAAGAAAAAAAAAAGGACAGGTCATGTTTCCTTTGTCATGGAAAATGGAGAGAAAAAGCATTACCCATACACACTCGTTGGTGAGATTTATTCTATCTGCCTGAAACCTTATCTCAAAAAATTTATTATCGGGGGGGGGGGGCAGAGCAACGGTCAGGGGAGATGTCTCCATCTTGGCCCATCTCCTGGACCCAGACATCTCCAGGGGCAGGAGGTGGAGTGAAGGACACGACCTGCCTCTCCCTGCAGGTTTCCCAGAAGTGCTGATGACTCCAGGAAGGAAGGGGCCTGTGCAGCCCCACAGAAACCCTGCAGGGCCCACGCGAGGCGTGTGGATGGAAGGCATGACAAGCCCGAGACCCCACGACCATGGGTTTCCGAGCCAGCTTTACACTGGGCTGTACCCTGCCAACACTTGATCGAACCTGGGTCAGCCACGTGCAGGGCAAACGCTCTACCTGCTGCGCTATGGCTTTGGCCCCTGATTGTAGATTTGAAGACAGTCTTAAGCGCTGCCCCTCCTTAGTCCCAGGTATAGAACAAAGTGGACACTAGGTTCTCCCTGGAAGCATTTCTTGCATTCCATGGAGGGTCTTGATTGGCAGCAAGGAAAGATTTACAGAGGGCCCGGGAGGGCCACGAGGCTTCAGGAAGTCACTTCTCCCAGCTAGACTAGAGCATAAATTCCGTTTCCTCACCCTTGTAATGCAGACAGAGTTCATCCCTCCCCTCCCCCCGTGACTCACTGGACAACTCGCGAACTGTCATGGCAGCTATCACTGTTAGCACTGTCCTCCCATTGTTCATCGATTTGCTCGAGCGGGCATCAGTAAAGTCTCACAACAAATTGTGAGATTTGTTGTTTCTGTTTTGGGCATATTGAATAAGTCACGGGTAGCTTGCCAGGCTTTGCCATGCGGGCGAGATACTCTCAGTAGCTTGTTGGGCTCTCCGAGAGGCGCGGAGGAATCAAACCTGGGTCAGCCATGTTGGCCGAGTGCAAGGAAAACGCCTTATTTGCTTGCTATTGCTCCAGCCCCATGGCAGCTAGTTCTAGGAGATTTTTACTTTGATGGGTCTAAGCGGGTCGGGCCTCCTCTTTCACCTCCATCTTTCCCTTCTCTGCTTTTTTTGCTGCTGCTGCTCTTGTTTGGGATTTGTTTTGTTTTGGTCTTATTTGGGGGGTCACCCAGTGATGCTCAAGGCTGAATCCAGGCTCTGCCCTCAGGGATCACAGCTGGCAGTGCTCTTGGGGACTCTGTGGGGTGCTGGGAATTGAACCCAGGCCGGCTGCATTCAAAGAAGTACTCTACTCCACTGTACTAACACTCTGGTCTTGTTCTGTTCTTTGGTGTAAAATATAACACTTCCGGGGCTGGAGTAATAGTTCAGCAGGGAGGGCTTTTGCCTTGCATGTGGCCCACCCAGGTTTAATCCCTGGCATCCCATAGGGTCCCCTGAGCACTGCCAGGAGTGATTCCTGAGTTCAGAGCCAGGAAGAACCCCTGAGAATCACTGGGTGTGGCCAAAAAGGTCACAATACAGAAATAAATGAAAATGTGCACTTCTGAGACACAGATGCTCAACTTTTGTTGCCCGAGGAAAAGTTTGCAACTCTCTCTGTGAATTCAAAGGCGTCCTGAAAGTGGATTTAAGTTACTTACAAGCACTCCTTTCTGGGGTGACATCCCTCCTACAGTCTCACTATCCAAACCCACCAAATGAAAGGGGAAGAAGGAAGTTGGAAAACTAGGGGGCCAGAGTGATAGCACAGTGGGTAGGGTGTTTGCCTTGCATGCAGCTGACCTGGGTTCAATTCCCAGCATCCCATTTGGTTCCCCAAGCACTGTCAGGAGTAATTCCTGAGTGCCTGAGCAAGGAGGAACCCCTGTGCATCGCCAGGTGTGACCCCAAAATAAAAAAAAAAGAAAAGAAAACTGAGTGAGTGCCAGTTAGAGGCTTTCTAACCCAGGGGGTGGACAGGGTGGACTAATCAGTTTCAGCTGCCGCTTCCCTGGGATTAAGACAGTGGCCATCACACACTGGTCCACAGACAGGTGTGGATGGGCCAATGATGCCTACTCTGACCCACGGAGGCAGGAGATCAGAAATGGACTCTCGAAGAAGATGACGACAGAGCAGCCGAACCTGCTCACAGAAAAAGCAAACCCAACATGGGAGAGGGTTAGGCAGCGGGAGTTCCACCTTCTCCCTCCTGTGCTCCAGACCCCGGACCAGCCACCGGGTAAGACGAACACAAAAAAACAACCACGGGCCGGAGGGATGGTGCAGTCAGGAGGGTGCTTGCCTTGCATACCGCCGACCCAGGTTCTATCACTGCCATCCCACAGGGTCCCCGGAGTGCCACCAGGAGTATAGAGCCAGGAGGAAGCCCAGAGCCCAGAGTGCCACCTGAGGACAGAGCCAGGAGGAAGCCCAGAGCCTGGCTGGAGGTATGCCCAAAACAAACGACCCCACCCCCATCCCAAACCAACAAAGACAATAAATCCAATGTTAGGAAGGTCACAATCTTAAGCTGCAAGTGGCCGCTACATAATTGTGTGAGTGTGTGTGCGTGTGTGTGCGTGTATGGAGTGTGTTGGGGGGAGATCTTTGGCAGCCTGGCACTGCTCAGTGACCCCCAGTCTAAGGACAAAGCCAGGACAGGCCTTCAAAGGGTCCTTTGCCCAGCTGGGAACCATTCCTAGTCCCTGCACCCTGATCCCCTGGTGTAACTTCATCATGGTACAGATGGTCTGAGCGCAGTACCCTCTCGCCTTGAATGGAAAGCAAATACAACTCTTGTTTACGGACATACTGGAGAGTCAATCACTGGCTTAGCAGCTCCAAAGGATCATCTCCCATTGGTGGAGACTAAGCCCTGCCTCCAACAAATTGTGAGACGTTACTGGTGCCTGCTCGAGCAAATCAGTGAACAGTGGGAGGACAGTGGTCAGTGCTACAGTGCTACCTGTAAACCATAATGTTCTGCAAACCATAATGTCCAAGAGAAAAGAGAGTGAACAAGAGAAAGAGATAGATAGATAGATAGATAGAGAGAGAGAGAGAGAGAGAGAGAGAGAGATGCCTGCCATAGACACAAGGGGATGGGGGGGTGGGAAGGAAATTGGAAACACTGGTGGTAGGAAATACACACTAATGAAGGGAAGGAACTGGTGTTGAAACATTATGTGACCAAAACCCAACAATGAACAACTGTGTATCTCACAGTGATTCCATTTAAAAAATAAATTAATTTTTTAAAAAAATCCACAAAACTAAGTTCTTTCCCCAAGCCACCCACCTCCCATACTCAACATGCGGAGCCGGAGCTAGGGTGAGGCTTACAACTCACCAGCAGCCTTCCATTGCTGTCTCATGCCGTCTGGGGAGAGAAATTTCAACTTCTGGAGCAGGGTAGTAATAGGCTAATTGGTACTTTACCGAGGAAGACACAGCCGACTGGCACAAATGTGCACTATCGCTGACTTCTCCATCCTTCGCTCTCCAGAGGGCACAGCAAAACCAAGACCTGCTGCCCCCTCTCGGGAAACAGAATGAGTGTGGGTGGAGAGGGGACATGTGGTGGGCACTGCAGGAAGGCGCCCTTCTTTTTGGTTTCCTCTAGACAATTAACCTTGCTATTCAACACACTGCATAGTTTTCAGAATCCTTTCGATCACTGAACAGGAAGATGTAATATTTAATGACATTTCTCTCCCCCAACCCTCCTCCACAATTTGCGATGTGCTAATGAACTACATTTGGCAGGAAGGGGAGGGGAGGTAGCTGATCCACATCCACAAGTGGTTCCAAATACTCCTAAGGAAATCGATCAAGGTTTAAAGGGGGGGTGGGGCGTGATGGTTGGACATCGCACCACTGATTCACGCTTCGGGAAACAAAAGGGAACTGCTAATCCCTCACATCAGCAGTGAACCACCCTACCCCCAACATTTTAATATTTGTCATGGAATAATTAAGAAGTGGCAGGATTGGTCTCTGAAGAGTTTCGTTTCATGGAATTCTCACGCAGACCCAAGACCCCCTCCCTGGGCTATAGCTGAAGACTCTGGAGTCAGAGCAAGGGCACTTGCCTTGCAGGTGACCAACCTGGGTTCAAATCCTACCCCAAGACCCAGCAGGCGTGAATCTGAGCACAGAGCTGGGGGTCGACCCTGACCCGTTCCAGAAGGAGGTCCCACCCCTCCCCTACCTCCAGGCATTGCCCCTGGAGTCCTGTGGGCATTGGAAATCTACCACTGATCAGAGAACCTTTACCGAAGGCCATTGTTGGGGTGGGAGTGGGGATGGGAGAGGGTGATAAGGCAGACTCTACATTCCCTGGTTACATATATTTTCCACGTGTCATCTTGCTAAAACCACAGTATTTTTATAAGAGGGATGAGGAAAATTTCACACAGAACAAATAGAAGGCAATGTGATCTCATACTCAGAGATCAGAGGCATGCAGCCACTGGCAAAGGAATTATGGGAAATACCAAGAGGCAGAAGAAAAAAAGAGTCTCTTCCAAAGGACTCACAGTTCCTGTCACTTTGTTGACAACCTAATATCCGCACAGTCAAACTGATTTCACACTGCTTTTCTCCAAAATCATAAGAGAATTGTGTTTGGTCACTAATCTTCAGAACTGGTTGCATAGAAAAATAATACACAGTGTCTCCCAGCACATCAAGGCAATTGTTCAGTGAATTGACAACTTTTCTGAAACACTCCATCTGCCTTATCACACCTTTTTGGTCCATGGCCTTTTGTAGTTCATGTGATGGCATCTTAATGATTTGTAAAATTTAATATTGCCTTCTCAATTAAAAATTGTAGCATAGATACATTATTGTCTTTTACAATGAATACTCCCTTTCTATCTACAAAAGGAAAGCATTTAGCTAGTGAGAATTTGGGAGCTATTTGAATTTTAAAGTATGAACTTGAGTTTCCCAAGTGAATTAATTTAGATAAAATTATCCTTGATGATGTGAGGAGAGACATGAGTATTTTTTTCGAGAAACTCTTTAATTTTTTACTTTTGTAATGAGTGGATTCTCCTAAGACATATTGAATGACAGGGTAATGAATTATATTTCTTATAATTTCCCTTTTATCTCCTTTAAATCTACCCTGTTGTGTTTTTTTTCTTTTACCTGCAATTAGTGCCCCTATTTTTTACTGAGAAACAGTTTAAAACTAAAGGAATTTCAATGATGCACAAATAAATGATATATAATATAATAATGTATGAAACACATTCTGTATTAAAGTTAAAAAGATGAGATTATGAGAAAATAATATTCACATTTCTGAAACTCTTTCCTTTTTACTCACCAAGAGATTTTTATTTCTACTGCATATTGTTATACTATTTTGTCTCCCTTTGTGATTAAATGCTGTAGAAGATCAATCCTAAGAGCTTACTTATCCAGTGGATTTTGGATGGGCAACTATAGTTTACTGCTACTTTGTATGAATGGCTACTGAATGTAAAAGCCCTTTATCAAAGCTATTATAGAATATCTATATTTGTTAGCTAATTTTATGTAAATTACTCTATTCTTTCATTCCAGAATCTCTCCTTGGCCCTTCATTGTTGTTTGTGAGGGTGTTGCAATAACTGAAGCTTCACACACATTTAGTTGTGGAGCTCACCCTTCGGGCAGTGGCAGTTTTCTGGGTAGCCTGTCAGATTGTGGTCCTTGCTCACTTGGCTTCAGTTTTACTGAAGTGTGTATTAATTTAGTTGCAGTGCTTGAACAAGTACTTGCTGGGCACACATTATATCACAGTCCTTGTTTGGAAGCATGAATATTATCAGGTGACCATTTCTCAAAGCATGATGCAGATTTAATTACATCTATATAAAAACACTGTGAAATTCTTCGAGGACATTGGCCAAAAGTTTTCAAAATTTATATGGACTAAAAATAGTCCGCAAACAGGCAAAACAGTCTTAGACTGAAAGAAAATTCAAAGACTCCCACCCCCCCCAAAAAAAATATGTTACATTATACTAAATAACTATAACAACCAAGATAGTGTGTCACTAAAAAAGGGGGGAGGGAACAAATGGAACCCAGACCAATGGAATAGAATATAGAGATCAGAGATAGATTTTTAGGTATATGGCCACCTAATCTTTGACAAAGGAGCTATTGGGGAAACTAGTCAGCAACATGTAAAAAAATGATCACAGACCCTATTTCAGACCTTCCCTAAAGAGTCAATACAGATTGCATTAACAACCTTTACATTGGATCTGACGAATATAGTTATACTGAGCTTATAGACAGGAACCTTCATTAAGTTGAATCTAGAAGGATCTTCAGCTACTACCACTGACTAAGAAAAAAGAAGCAAAAATAAACAAATGGCTAAAACTCATCTATCAATAACTTTGTAAAGCTTAGTTCTTGAATTAAATAAATTTTAAAATATAATTAAAAGAATAACTTAAAATTAAAAAAAAAAATCTGTGACCTTCCAGAAAACATCATCCTATGATAAAAGGTACCAGCAGAGGAACAAAGACATGCGGGTCCCAGAGCTGAGATCTTCAAGCCTACTCGGATCGGGGCTGAGCATCCTTCACCCCGATCCTCCATCTTCCAGTAGGCAGGGGTCACCACCCACCAACTGCCCCAACTCCCACCTTGTTGCCGTGTAATCCCATCAATGATCAAGACCCAGAGACTATAAAACCCAGCTCCCAGAAGCGACATCTTATCTCATTCTTACTTTGGACAACCTATTACCGAGTGTAACCTGCCCACATGGCAGAGTCTGGCAAAATCCCCGTGGCCTACCCAATATGCCAAATACCAGTAACAATGATGGGTCTCATTCTCCTAACCCTGAAAGAGCCTTGAATATGGCACTT
>JAOXYA010034650.1:0-12837 GCA_028565675.1 Sorex palustris
TCTCTCTCTCTCTCTCTCTCTCTCTCTCTCTCTCTCTCTCCTTTAGGGTGTTGTGGTCTGCAATGCAAGTATTGAATAGCCATTACGTTTGGTCTATAGTCTACTTTCAGCATGCATCTCCCATACTGAGTGGGCCCTCTAAACACCTCTTACTTGGTGGTCCCTTCTCTAACTGAGCTGCCTTTCCCCCCAGCATATGAGGGCTTCCAAGCTGTGGTCTAGCTTCTTTTCTATCTGAATACTTCCTCACTCTTTCACACCTGGGAATTTTTGAAGAATATTGGTCATCATTTTACAGTGAGTTCCTGATTGAGGTTTTTGGCTCTTTCCTCTTGACTGGATCCAGATTACACGTGTTTGGCAAGAATACAGCAGAACTACTGTACCATACTCTCTTTGGCATCATCTGATGTTGATTGGGGGATTTAGCTTGATCATCTTGTGAGGCCATATGGTTTCTCCATCAGTGTAATGACCCAGTGCACTCCTGCTGTGGGGAGCCTCGCTGATGCTCCCTGCCATTGCACTCAGAGTCCATCTGCACAGAGACCACACTTTCTGTGGACCACTCCTGGCCCACAACTGCAATCTGAGGGCAGACCTGCCCCACCTGGAATGAAATCCCCACCAGTTTGGCCAAAGAGCTCTTAGCATTCTGCTTCACTGGAAACTTCCAACCCAATGTGACTCCCTCTCCTCCTTCCTTCTGCACATGCTCAGTCCCCCACGGCAATTGAAAAACCATTCCTGCCTCCTCTGGTTCACATCCTTCTTATCCCTCACAGGAGAGTCTTCACCCCCAGTTATTTTAGACTTCTAAACCTGCCTTGGCATCAGCCTTTTGAAGGAAGTGAACTTGAACAGAGTGATTCTGCAGCAAGTCACTGAGAAGGAGCTTTGAGACGAGTTCCTCATTGCTGGTGCATGCAGAGGAGCCTGTCTTAGTGGTAAGGTGGGGTACGGAGCCTCTCTGATCAAAGTGGTGGTCCATTTGCAAAGGTGGTGGTGACCTGGGAAATGTCCTGGTGACGGGAAATAGTATCTCAGCAACTGTGACGATGCAAGAAGTGGGACGATGCAATAAGTGGCAGGCCAGGAGTTTAGACATTTAAACAGTGTGGGAAGAAGGATGCTTATGAAGAGTAGAAGGGCTTGTTCCCTATAAGTTGGTAGATACTCTGCAGAGGTATGAAGGGCTGTGAGGTGCTGAGGACAAGGAGACAAGGTGACTTGTGCGATGCTGAAGTCTTAGGAGCAGCTTGCAGAGAGGTCTCAATCCTTGCAGTGCAAGAGCTGTCAGACTGAGCAGCAAATGAAAACCTGTTCAGTACCTGATTGGATGAATGCTTCTATTTCACACATAAGTAAATGCAAGTCTGAGAGATAGACCTTGCTTTTATTCATCCAGCATTTTTTTCTTGGTGGGAAAGGGGTATCTTTGAGCAACATCCAGCAGTGCTCAGAACTTACTTCTGATTCTGTGTTCAGGGATCACTCTTGGTGGTGTTTGGGGAAACACTTGTGAGGTGAGGGATTGACCTGGGGTCAGCTACTTGCAAGGCAAGCACTTTGACCCCTGTTCTATTTCTCTGACCCTTATCCAACTTTTGGTTAGGTCTGCCTACCTCCAGAGACCCTTACTATTTGTACAGATATATTTGTGTGGATATGTAGATTGTGGAGGGCAGGAGCAATAACACTGTGGGTGGGGCATTTGCCTTGCATGCGGCCGACCCGGGTTCGATTCCTCCGCCCCTCTTGGAGAGCCCAGCAAGCTACCGAGAGTATCCCGCCGCTCGGCATAGCCTGGAAAGCTCCCCATGGTGTATTCGATATGCCAAAAACAGTAACAAGTCTCACAATGGAGACGTTACTGGTGCCCGCTCGAGCAAATCGATGAACAACAGGAGGACAGGACAGTGTAGATTGTACCGAAGGAGAAGGGTGAGGCCTGAGCAGGGTGCACTGTTAGACCACATGGTAATGTTTTCCAACTGATCCCCCTCTTTATTGCAATTTTGATAGTATTTTTTGAGTCTTGCTTCATTTATCTCCAACTTGAAAATTCAAGGAGTTAGTAAAGCATGAAAAACCAGCCATTCGGTCATGCTTACAGGATTTATGAAACATTGATCTTTTACTAAGAAAGAACATTCCTTTACATAACCACTATAACAAATGTGCTTCTCTTTAGAAGGAGCTATAGTTGTGTCCTGTCCAGAGAGAAAAAGGTAAATGGTGAGAATGGTTTTATTGAGCCACGCTTTGCACGTGCTTAGGTTATGATACAAAGGACAGTTATAGCATTTTTGAAGGTTAGACAAAGCATAATACAGTTGACATTTTACAAGTATGTAAAAAACTGATAAGTAAAGCTTATCAATATTAAAAATCCATCACAGGATCAGAGATTCATAATTGATCTTTTGAATACAATATGAAAGGTTATCAAAGATCTTGCATACATACTACTTACTTTTATCCTTACAGTAACCCTGAGTTGGATATGACTAATAGTTTATGCCTTATTTTATATATGAGAAATTGTAGTCTTGTATAAACAGAAAAAAAATAAAGAAATAAAATTAATTGAAATGTCTAGGCATTAAAAGAAATGAATATTAAGACTGGCATAAGAGGAACTCAATCTGAAAAAAAATCTACTGTTCTGCCTGGAACTTTTCATTTCTTTTATAATATTTAATATTTAATATGATTGCTTATATATCATTCAGTGTTCCCAACCTGCAGAAAAGACTCATTTAAATCCCTAATTCCTTTTGCTGCTCTTTGTAAGATTTAATAAATAAAATAATATGAGCACTCAGCATGGGTCCTTTCCTTTGGCACTATGGAAAATTTATATGCAGCTTTTTAAGCCTTTTAGATTGCTATGGGGTTAATTATAAATGAGAATAAACTTAGTAATCCTAGATGTGATTTATTTGGGAGGTAGTAGAGAAAGGTGTTATTATTTTTTCACCAATAAGAATACTTCTCTAAATGTTGCAATAAATTCTGAGAAAACAGTTTAATCAACAATACTTCATGCTTTTCAAAGCAAAGTTTCTTGGGAGACATTTATTTTATATATGTCATGATTCTCTTTATCCCAAAGAACACCCTGTACCTTAAGGTCTATTTTGTTTAATATTAACACTAACATGGTTTTCCTTGGTATATATTCTTATCATCATGGCAAGTATATCTCACTTAAACAGCACATAGCTGGGTTTATTGATTCAATTATATTATTACTATTTGAATTGAATAGTTTACGCTGTTTACATTGTGTGCTGATATAACTAGACATCACTACAATCCTAACTTGAGTTTTCCATAAATTATTCTTTTTGTTATTCCCCTCTTTTTTCCTTCTGGTTAGGATAATGGATCTTTCCTTATTTTTTTGCTTTTAGTGTTTATTCTTAAATTTTACAATTTTTACCTGAGTTGGAAAATTTTAAATTAATCAAAATTTCTATGCTTCTCCTCAGTAACCAAGAATTTTAGTCTTTTGCCTCAAGTCACCCTTACTCTGTATTTATTCTGTCTTACACATTTTTCTTGTCTAATAACTTAGTTTCTTTACTCTTTTTCTTCATTAAATATTCTTTTTTACTTATTATCTGGCACAGGAAATATTCAGTTTCACCCCCATTCTTACCACTTACTTTTAAAATGCTTTTGTTTTTCAAACTTCTTCCTTCTAAGTTCTGTTTCCTATATTTTTTGAGCTATGTTTTTTAGCTCAATCTTTATGTGTTAAACATTTTTTTTAATTTCACCTTTAGTTTTCAATGATCATTTAGATGGAAATTAAGTTCTGGGTTGCCCACTATTTTCCTCCAACATTTAGGTAATGGTCTTTCATTTTCTACTAGGAAGTGTTATCAGCCTAAGTAATGTCTTATTGGTTGCTTTTAAGACTCATTTTTGATAGCTTGCTCTATTTCCCTCCCATTTGTATTGAGATGCTGTAATTTACAATATTGTTAATGTTAGTCTCACGTACACATTGTTCTAACACCATACCTAACACCAGGTTTTTGCCTTTCTCCACCCTTGTCCCCAAGCCTCTCACAACTCCCCCAAACCTAGTTTTATAGAACAACCTTCCAATTCTGTTGCCTTTGGCTCTTTGTTGCTCTCTCACTATATATTTTAATACCTTGCTCTGTGTGTATATGTGGGAAGTGTATGTACATGTATGTTTCGAACCAATAGTTTGAGGTAGCTATGTTCTTGAGGCAGAAAATTCTTTAATTTGAGTCTTTGTTGCATTTTCAGTTGTGGGGGCCACACAAAGCAATATTGGGGGATACAAAGGCTACTCTAAGCATGGTGGGTTTGTGATTCAGGACTGGAGATCAAACCTGAGGCCTCACAATCCACCAGGGCTATATCCCTGGTCCTTGAGTCAGAAAAAAATGTGTCCTTCTGAAAAATACTGTATACAGCTATAAAGAATTTTTTTCCTTCTGAACATTCTCTTTTTCATGCTTTCTGAAACTGATTAGAAATGTAAACTCTCTTTTTCTCTTTTCTGTATGTTTTAATCTGTTTCATAGTTTTGATCTTTCATTTTCTCCTAAAGTGTTATGAATTTCTTTAGACATACCTAAGTCTCTCATTAGCTGTTTAAAAATATAAGTATGCAGTGCAAGGCAGATGCTACACCATTAAACAATACGTTTTCATTTTCTTTACTGGGGTGTGAGGACAGGGAGGGTCACACCCGTTCGTGCTCAGGACTTTCTGGCAACTAGGGGAGCAGGGCAGGGTCATATGCAGTGCCAGGGTTTTGAACAGGGTCAGCAAGTACAAAGCAAGTGACGTAACCTCTGTTCTGTCTCTCCAGCTCATTTTCATTTTGTTAATGACAATTTTGAAGAGCATAAGTTTATAATTGTGAAGTTCAGTATATTAAATTGTTTTATTTACATTAGTGTTCTTTGTTTCTTGTCTAATACATTTTTACCAGTATATTTCTGTATTGTCTCTTGTGTATTCTTTTGTACCCCTGACCAGAGATTCCAGACAGTGGAGCAGTGGAAATCACCTCCCTGCATTCAACGTCATAAAAATTCAGCTAACAGCTTCACACTTGCCTTTGTCCTCAGTGTATGTAGAGACTCTGTCCTCATGCATGTGGACAAATGCTTGAAGTCACTGAACCATCTTCCCAATCTCTTTATTGTTTTCTTCTGGAAGCTTTACCAGTTTAGCTTTTATGCTCAGCAGGAGAGCTTCTCCCTCTTATGTGTAAGGCTCTGGCCCACAATAAATAAAAACATAAAGTAAAAATTTAGCTTTTCTACCTAGATCTAGTGATTGATCTCACAACATTTTTGGTATAAGACTGAAGAGCAGTCACTTTCTGTATAAATTTCTGCTTGCTGAAAATTCTTGCTGAAAATTCTTTTTCCATTATATTATCCTTTTTTGTTGAAATTCAATCGACTATATGGAACCTATTTCTCTACCTATTCTGTTCCATTGATTGAATTATCCAATCTTGAATCAGTATAATACTATCTTGATTACTATAAGTATATTCTTTTCCTCTTCTCTTCTCTTCTCTTCTCTTCTCTTCTCTTCTCTTCTCTTCTCTTCTCTTCTCCATTTTCTTTTGTGCTGAGGTTCAAACTCAGCTCCCTCCACTCCCCCACACACTCAAATATATAAGTGCTCTACTGCTGAGGTATATCCCAATTCTGTAATTCTATAGTCTTAAAATGAAAGTAGTATTTAGTCCTCCAACTTTGATCTTCTAAAAAATTTAGTTTTTTTTTAAAAAAAAAGAATTGATCTTCTGAAAAGAATTCTTTTTAGAAGACTTTTTAGAAGATCAGTTCTTTTTAAAAACAAAGACTAGTGTGCATACTTTGTATGCAGAAAGACTGAATTTTGTCTCTGACACAGCGTTGCCCCCAGAGCACTTCCTGAAGCAATGTCCAAGCACTGTATAGAGTACCCATGAGCAACATTGGGTGTGGCCCCAAAACTAAAAAATATATGAATAAATTTAAAGTATATAATTTTTCATCTCAGTGATTTAGTCTAGTTGGATTATAGCATTGTTCAAATCTACAATTTTTTTCTTGACCTACCTATACTATGAACTACTGAAAAACAGACCTCGTTTTGATCCAAAGAACCCCCAAGAATCACCAGGAATATTTTCTGAGCATAGAGCAAGGAATAACCCTGAGCATTTGGGGCATGGTCCAAAAACAAAACAAAACAACAAAAAACATTCACTGTAAACATTCTGTTTTAAACCTTTTTCTTTTTCATCACATCCCTCTTGCCTAGAGTTTTTTTTTTTTTGGTGGCTATATACTGCCATATACAGCACCTCTGATATCATCATTACTTATTTAGTGTTCCTCACATTCCTAACAAATTGTAACTCAAATGCCATAATGAATGAAAGGCTGAAATAGCAGGGCAAAATCTATGCTTAGATATATACGGAAATAGTGAAAAAGAATCCCTAAAGAAACAAGATATATTCATAAGATAATGAAGTTATTTTCTTGAGTTTGAATAGAAAGAGAAGCTTATATTTTTTTTTTAAATTTTTATTTGTGAAACACCAACAAAACAACACTGTCCTCCCGTTGTTCATCAATTTGCTCGAGCGGGCCCAGGAATGTCTCCATTTTGAGACTTGTTGTTACTGTGTTTGGCATATTGAATATGTCACGAGTGGCTTGCCAGGCTTTGCCCTATGGGGGAGATACTCTCAGTAGCTTGCCAGGCTCTCCAAGAGGGGCAGAGGAATTGAAACCGGCTCGACCAGGCTGGCTGCATGCAAGGCAAACGCCCTACTGCTGTGCTATCAGACCATGAGGTACAGTTGTAGACTCAGAAGTTTTTGTGCTTGTGTTTCAGTTATACAATGATAGAGTACCCATCCCTCCACCAGTGCCCATTCTCCACCACCAATGATCCCAGTATCGCTCTCACTCCCCCATCCCCCTAACCCATCTGTAACTGTGACAGGACATTCCCTTTTGTTCTCTCTCTCCTTTTGGGTGCTGAGGTATGCAAAAGAGGTATTGAGTGGCAAACATGTTCGGTGTATAATCTACTTTCAGCACGCATCTCCCATCCTGGGAGGATCCTCCCAATACCCTTTACTTGGTATTCCCTTCTCTATCTGAGCTGCTTTTTCCCCTAGCATGTGCAGCTGGCCTTCAAGCTATGGAGTGAACCTCCTGGTTATTTATCTCGACTATTCTTAGATGTTAGTTTTCTATTTTGTTACTTTATATTCTCCATATGCATGTAATCTTTCTATGTATGTCCCTCTCTTTCTGACTCATTTCGCTTAGCATGATACTTTTCATGTAGTACCACTTGTATGTAAATTTCATGACTTTATCTTTTCTAATAGCTGCATAGTACGTCATTGTGTAGATGTACCAAAGTTTCAGTCATCTGTTCTCGGGCACCCGGGATCTTTCCAGATTCTAGCTATTGTAAACACATTTAGAGTGTGTCTCAGTCATTGTGTGGCACAGCAAACATAGAGGTATGCTTCCCCAAGGGTCCTATTCTAGGGTCTCTCTGATCTACCGGAATCTATTCAGCACCCACAAAGATAACAAGTTTCAGAGACTTTTGAGAAGCTCACTTGGTAACTTATCTTTCTGTTTGTCATCATACATCTAAAGCACTGTGTTTATGAGCAGTATTTTTTTTTGCAAAGCATAAACATAACTGTCAAAAACTAGTATGAAATTGAAAGTGAAACACACACACAGACAACAGCATATCACACACGTGCACACACTAGTGCAGTGCTATTTTGAAACCCCAGTTTTATAAAAAAAAATTATGCAGAGAAAAAAATCCAGATATTTATTTTTTAAAGTATAAATAAAATTATGCCTGGGGAAAGGCTTCTGAAACAATTTCAGAGGAAGGAAGTGATTTATAAGGTTGGGGAAATAAGTTGACTGGATGATTACCCACTTGGCAAGCAGCAACCCAGGGTTCGATCTCTAGCACCGCATGGCCCTTCGCATACTGCTGAGAGGGATTTCAGAGCACAGAAATGAGAGCAGTCTCCGAGCACCACTGGGGATGACCCAAACCCAACAAACGAAACAAGAAAGAGATTTCTGAGAGGACAATTCCTTTAGAAATACTGGACGCAACTCTGAGTAAATCACAGGAATGAATTGCCCACAGAGGTTCTTGGTTCTTGTATTTCAATCCACTGTTCCTTTACTCTCTATTTTCCTGTGTGTTTGTTTTCATTTACTTGTAAAAATCTTCTGTAAGTATTTCAGACCAGTGAATCTCAATTCTTTGTTTTTTTCCTTTCAGAGAAGTCACTGATAATTGTTATATGTTTTGCGTCCTCTGCCTTGGGTAGAATTATTTTTAGAGAGAGACAGAGGAGGAGGTGAGGTGTTGAGTCTTTTTTGTTGTTGTTATTGCTTTTTGGGTCACACCCGGTGATGCACAGGGGTTTACTCCTGACTCTGCACTCAGGAATTACCCCTGGCGGTACTTGGGGGACCTTATGGGATGCTAGGAATTGGACCCAGGTTGGCCGTGTGCAAGGCAAACACCCTACCTGCTGTGCTATTGCTCCAGCCTTGGTGTTGAGTCTTTAATCCCTATGGTCATTCCCACTGTGGCCCAGATTTCTAAAGACAAATTGCTCAGGAACTGCAGGCCTAGATCTTTAATATTTGATGCCTAACACTGCATTTAGGGCTTTGCTTGATGGCGAGGAGAAGAGTAAAATTGCTTTTCCTTAAAATGACAATCATTAAAATAGCCACAGAAATCTTGCATTCTGTAGCTTAGCACATACTTCCTTATTCTAGGAAATATGAAAAAAAATTGTTCACCACCAGCTTTGAGTGAGTTCTCTGAAAGCAGCAACACTACCTTACAACCATCTCTGAGAACAACTTTTCAGTCGACTGAATTTATGAACAACGACTTTTCTCTGTAGCCGTTTCCTGCACACTGTTTTCCTGCCCACATTCAATGTCAGAATCATTACGGGATCTTCCTTCTTTTCTCTGTATTCCTTTTCTCTTGGGTGTGTGTGCCGGGGGAGGGGGGGAGGAGGAACACCTGAAAATGCTCAGGACTTACTCCTAGCTCTGTGCTCTGGCAAGCTTGGGTCACCACATGGGGTTCCAGGAAGTGAACCCACATCTACCATGTGCAAGGCAAAGGCCCTACCTGCAGTACTATCTCTCTGGCCCATAGTCTCTCAATTCCACCGTGATTAGTTCCCTTCGACCTCAGTGTAGTTTGACCTCTTCTTGCTATTCCTAAGGACAACTAGTGAATTTTCCCCTTCCCCCCAAATCCTTCTCTTTAAAATATGGACCTAATTGGAGACATTGGTGGTGGGAAATGTGCACTGGTGAAAGGAAGGATGTTGGGACACTGTATGACTGAAATGCAATCATGAATCACCTCGAGGTGATTCAGTTAAAAAAATAAAAATAAATGAATAAATTAAAAAATAAAAATATGGACTTGAAGTGTACAGAGGGAAAACAGACATTGCTTTCCAATGGCTGCTCATTGCTTGTTTGGGAGAGGCATTGCAGCTCATAACATGCCCATTAAAATTAATGCTACTTTCCAATTCTAAAGAACCCAGGGAGAAACTTTTTGAAAGACAAATGAGGCTTGTGATGATGGTAAGCAGAAATGGGTTCGGTGGAGGAACCAAATCTATCCACTCATGTCACGATCACGGTCAGAGTCCTCCCGTTGTTCATCGATTTGCTCGAGCGGGCCCAGTAACATTGTGAGACTTGTTACTGTGTTTGGCATATCGAACACGTCATGAGTAGCTTGCCAGGCTTTGCTGTGCGAGCGAGATACTGTCGGTAGCTTGCCCGGCTCTTGGAGAGAGGCGGAGGAATCGAACTCGGGTCAGCCATGTTGGCTGCGTGTAAGGCAAATGCCCTACCAGCTGTGCTATCACTCCAGCCCAGGCCCTAGTTCAAGCTTTGAAAATAGCGAGTCTTAGGGATCTGGGGCAATAACACAATGGATAGCGAGCTTGCCTTGCACATGGATGGCCTGGGTTCAATTCCCAGCATTCTATGTGGTCTCCAAATCCTGTCAGGAATGATTCCTGATCACAGAGCCCTGAGCGCAGCCATATGTGGCATAATAAAAAAAAAGATGATGATGATGATGATGGCTCTTGTTTAATGCTCATAGCTTCCCCGAGAGCTTGAGGTATCACTCTCACCATTTTACATATGAGAAGCTGGGGGCTCTCAGTGGTTAAGGTCCTCATCAGGCTCCCTAAGGTGTAAACTGCAACAGGGAAATCTGAATATAGGAATATGGGAGTCCACCAGTTCATCTCGCCTTGGCTGGGCCACAAAGTGTGGGTCAGAAAGGGAAAAAAGAAGGTTTGTCCCAGAGTCAACCATGAGATGGGTCCTCCTTCATCATGGGGTCCTGGGCTGGGAACCAGGACAGTTCCAAAAGATCCTGGTTCCTCCTAGGGAGAGATGCCCGAGAGGACCCCCACTTATCACTCTGTCTCAGCTCTCTGACTGACTCTTGGTTTTCACCTACATGTGCAGTGATCATCACAGCCTTTGACCTCACCAATGTACAGACTCTGGAGCATACCAGGCAAGTCTGGGACGCCCTCTCCTCTCAAACCTCAAAAATGCTCCCTGTGCTCCCCAAATCCAGCTGGTGGGTGAGACCCTGGGATCACTGTCAAGGTGGACTGACTGCCCACCAGCTCCCCAATACCCCATCCTTTTATCCTTCAAGATGCAGGGCCGGGGCAGGAGCAATAGTACAGCGGGTAGGGTGTCTGCCTTGCATACAGCTGACCTGAGTTCGATTCCTGGCATCCCATATGTCCCCCAAGCACTGCCAGGAGTAATTCCTGAGTGCAGAGCCAAGAGTGACCCCTAAGCATCACCGAATGTGACCTCCTAACCCCCTCTCCAAAAAAAAAAAACAAAAAACAACAACAGAAAAAAGATGCAGGGTCTTCTGCTAAGGACAGAGTCAGCTCAGAGCATAACCACACAAACTCATGGGTGCCCCTTTTTAGAGGAGCTGGTCCTATTTGAATGCTCTATGGTTTGGGGGTAGGGCCACCATATTTTCCTTTGTCCCAGGTTCATCAATTCTTTAACCAGTCCTCTAGGAAGGGAAATGATTAGGGGCTTGTGTCCTGGGCAGAGACATGGGTAAGAGCCAGCAGCTTGACCACATCCCGGGGCCCTTCTTGCTTATGTCAGTGATTCTCTAGCTAATGGTCCAAAGCCCCCTTCCACCTCACTTTAGTTTCAGACATTCTTATCCAGCATTCCCCAAATCCTGTGAGGGAAACCAGGGTGACCATTCCAGCTGATGGAAGTGCAGGGATCTTTTTCCTGAATCAGGATGGGCTCTGCCCTTCCCAGCCTCTGCAGCCTCACAGAGGCCCTCCCTGCTACAGGACCAGTCAGGTCAAGATGCTCTTCCTGTACCCCCCGGCCGGCTCATGTGTCAGCCCTTGGGAAGCCGGGCCTGCACCCTTCTGCTCCTCGCCTTCCCCAAGCCCTTTGAGTGAGGTAGGTGAGTGGGTGATCTCTGCCTGCCCTCTGTGCTTCCAGGCAGTGGCTGGAGGATGCACTCAGGGAGAATGAACCAGGCTCCTGTTTTGTGTTCCTAGTGGGAACGAAGAAGGACCTTCTGGTGAGTAGAACAAAGCAGGAGACCTGAGTGGCCCCCAGGACAATGTATCTGCT
The DNA here is from genome assembly GCA_028565675.1 of Sorex palustris. Lineage (NCBI taxonomy): Eukaryota > Metazoa > Chordata > Mammalia > Eulipotyphla > Soricidae > Sorex > Sorex palustris. The sequence continues at coordinate 11,766 of JAOXYA010034650.1, forward strand.
TTCCTGAAATGGGGGATGCTTGGCACTGATAGGCCTGGACTTGAAGAGCACAGGTCTAGGGGCTAAGAAGTAGAGGGACTCTGCTCTCCTCGCCAGAAAAGGACAGGTGGGGTTTTATCCGCCGGGAAGGCACGCCCTCCCCCCCCCCCCCACACACAAACCCTTCACAGTGCTTGCTCAGCCCTGGGTGAGATGGGGAGGAGGGGGGAGTAGAGGGTAGTGTCCCCCCACGGGCTGCCAGAGAAGGTCCCAGGAAGCTGGATCAGGGGTGCTGTGTCTCCCAGTCAGGTGCAGCCTTTGAGCAGATGGAAGCGGATGCCGTGCGCCTGGCCAATGAGATGCAGGCTGAGTATTGGTCGGTGTCAGCCAAGACAGGTGAGTGGGTGTAGGACTGTCATCGGGGTAGGTGGGGGCTCCTGTGTCTCCTCTGGCCTGTGCCTGACTCAGCCCAGCTCCGTGGCCTGAGAGGAGTCTCAGCTGTAGCAGGAGACTGGGAGCCCTGGACAATGGAGGAGGAACAGCCACACCATGTGCCGGGCCACTGTGTTGTCTAATGCCACTGCCACCTCCCCCTGGGATTCCCTTTATTCCTCTGAGGTCACTTTCAAGGACCACAGAGGAAGAAGTGACAGGACCAGGACAGAAATTACTTCTCACCTATGACTACTGTGCTGTCCTGACCCATCGACAGCTGTTTGGTGAAGGCACCTCGTAACCTAGTCAAAGGGCCTTTTGTACCCGCAGGACAATCTTCCACCCCACACCTTACGCGGCCCCTCACATGGTCCCTGAGCTGCCCTCACACAGAGGCCACTGTGAACCCCAGGCCCAAGCAAGATGGTCCATCTCACCTTCAGTGTCTCATATAGGAATATAAAGTAGTGCTCTTTATCTCAGTTTATTTTATTTAATTTCTATTAATCTTTTTGGTTTGGGGGCCATACCTAGTAGTGACCTCTCCTGGATATGTCAGGGACCATATATGGTGCCAGGGATCAAACCCAGATCAACCCCAACCTCCTGCATACACATACCTGCTATGTACACATACACACACACACACACACACACA
>JAOXYA010034667.1:0-12836 GCA_028565675.1 Sorex palustris
ACTCCCACGAAGCCCCCGCCCCCCCCCCCCCCCGCCCATCTCCACCCACCGCCAGACCTGCACAGCTCCCAGACTGCATGCAACACTCTGCCAAGTCATCCAACGATTTTCCCCAATGAAAACTCATCCCCCAGGACCTTCAGATCTCCTTTGAGTGACCTCCATGTAGCAGTTGGTGCTACAGAACTACTTTTCTACTTTGAGAAAGTAAAATCTCTGACTCAGAAGATAGCTCCCTGCGCTGTCTGATGGGTGAGTGCATGAGTGAGGCCAGAGATGGGAACCCGGGAATCTCTTAAGGGATCTCCAGGAGGTCATGCTTGAGAAAGCAGCACTTCTGCCGTGTGGCCGTCTGATGAGTGATCAGAACTAACTTAACTAACCAACTTAAACGTTTGCAAAAATACCTTGAAAATTGAGCAAAACAAAGCAAGCACATCATACCTGGTTTTCATTTCAGTTTTGTAGACTCCAGTGAATAAATGGTTCATTGGCTTACCTGACCAAATTGACTTTTATTTGTTTCTATCTTGTAAAAATCACCAAAGCAACAGATGGCATAAAAGTCACAGTGATTTTCATATGAACAAAGCCAGTAAGATTAAAAGTGGGGAGGACAGGGATGATGAGACTTGTATGAGGAACTGCTGAGCATCGGAAGTCCCCTCGTCAGTAAAGCCACCCCAGGGCTCCTGACAGCTACAAAGCTCATCACCGACTCTGCCACGAGGCTGCTCTTCCTGAAAGCTGACATAAGACCCATGTCCCTGTCTCCCCGAGGACATGTCAGACCCACCCCAGGAACCAGGTGGGTAACAGTCCCCCAAGAGGTGTCCCCTCGCCTATGTCCCACCCAACTCGAGGCACATTTGGCCCAGCTGGGACCACACAAGGCACACGGGCTCCAAAGTTGCACTGCAAGCGAGGCCTGAGCTGGAGCAGCTCCTGGCCCACAGGTGCAGACCCCACCCTGCTCTCGCTCGGGGGAGCATCCTGAAGGCACGGCACATGGCAGCTCAGATTCTGGACATCCCTTCCTGGGGCCTGAACGGGAGGGAGGCAGGAGCTTGGGGCGGGAGCCGCAGACACATGCTGCCAGGGTTGGGGCTTTGTGGGGGACTAGGCACTGTCTGGAGGAGGGCTGCACGGTGCCCACAGGGACAGGGGCATCCCGGGGCCACCAGGGTGCAGTGCCCAGGGGGGAATCTCCAGGGCCCCTCCCAGGGTGCAGTGCCTGGGGGCATCTCCGGGACCCCTCCTTGATGCAGTGACCAAGAGAGTCCAAGCTCAGAGACTCTGAGGGACACGCGTGGGGCTGCATATCACCACCATGTCGGACCCCTCAAGGAGCACCCCAGTGATGCCAGCCCACTGCCCTACTTCAGCTGGGGTCATGGGAGCCCTGGGTGAGAGTCTTCCCACCTGCATTCTGTCCCCCCCCCAGTTATATCCAGGGGACAGAGGGGGCTTCATAAACACCTCAGAGCAGTGGTCACCCATGGGGACAGGTAGGGACCCCCCAGAACACGGCGTAGGGCTGTCACAGTGTGACTCTGGGCAGAGAGAGGACGGAGAGAGCCCAGGAAGGGCCGGGAGACAGGGGTGGGCACAGGCGTCCGTGTGCGGGAGGGAAGCGAGGGTGGACACCATGGCCACGGGCTTGCGAGGGTCCCGAGGAGGAGCGGGTCTGTGCTCTGTCAGTAGCCACTGCAGCTCACTCGCGAATCCAGGCTGGTCCACGAGGATGTGTGACAGCGGTCAGGACGCGGGAGGCCGAGCAGGCCTGCGGCATTGATCAGGGCTGCTGCTAACAAAGAATCAATCCAGCCGGAGTTGCCAGCACAGCTCCCCAGAACCCCGCGATCATACAACTGAGGCGCTGGCCCCAGGGTTGATCTGGGGGCTGGAAGAGCATCTCAGAGCCACTGCTGGGCCCGCGGAAACGAGGTGGTTAGGGGCCCGGACAGCACCTTCACTGCACACGCTCCTCACCACAGACAGGCAGGCAGACGGACAGGCGGCCTGGCTGGTGTCCCTGTCCAGGTGCAGACTCACCTGTGCGGCCTCGTTTCCCTGTCAGAGCTCAGGAACAGGAAACTTGCGGTCAGGGATTCCTCATAAGACCTTCCCGGCCCAGCGCCGGGAGCTTCCGGTCACGAAATTGCCCCCGGAACCACCCTCTCCCCCCCAAGATTGCACCCAGGAGCAGGAGACGCTAATTAAGACCCAGGATCCTCATAATTCAGTTGCAGCGAGGGGCAGGATCCACCAGCTCAGCGTTTAATCTCAACATTGATTTCTTGGCCAGCGGCAATCAGGGCACGAGCAGGGACCTTGCCTCGGCCTCTCCCCCTCCCCTTCCCCCCTCCCCCTGTCCTCCTCTCCCTCCCCCTCCTCCCCTTCTCCCTCCTCTCCTCCTCCTCATGCCCCTCCTTCTCCTCCCCCTGCCCCACAGCTGCTGCTCCTAGAAAGGCTGTGTCCTGCCGGCCCCTCTCCGGTCTGGGCTGGGGTCGGGGGTGGGGAGAGGCCAGGCCCGGCCAGGCCATCTGAGCCCCACCTGCTCGCTGGACACTCCTGCAAGGACACGGCTTCCTTCATCCGCAGCTGCGAGTGCAAAGGAAAAGGCGTTGCTGGGCGAGGCTTTTATTTTTATTTTTTAAATATTTTTTGGTTGGTTGAATATTTTTTTTTCCTGCTTAGAGACCTTTTATGTCTCCCCAAACATTAAAAAATAATGGCCTCCTGAATTAAAAACCTTTCAGAGCATCTTACTGCCGTTTGCTCCTCTCAATGATTCTGCCTCTCTTACATTTTTCTCTTCCTATTACATCAGTGCTGCCTCTACCACGCCCCAGGGACTCGGTCCCCAGCCATGGCAGTGCCCGGGCCCTGCCCACTGTCCCCAGTGTCCCTTCCTCAGCCCGCCTCAGGCAGCCGGGGCTTCTGTCCGTAGCACTGCAGCCCTGGAGCAGCACACGTTGCCCCCCAGCACACGTGGACCCAGCACAGGCCAGCCCCAGCACACACAATCCCAGCACACTCAACCTCTACCTCATACCATCCCCAGCACACACACACCGTCCCAGCACATGCCGTCCCAGCACGCACCATCCCCAGCATACACCATCCCAGCACATACCATCCCCTGCACACACCATCCCGGCACACACCATCCCAAAACACACCACCTCCCATACACACTGTCCCAGCACACAGGGACTCTCGGGACAGCACAGTCTTCGCACACCAGCACACCTGAGAAATCACCTTTCTAAACAAGTCGTTTCCCACTGAAAGTCCAGCCACCGTCACACGCGTTCCTCCTCTTACCTACCAGCTGGCCCCCCGGCCCCCAGAAGTCGTTCTGAAAAGGTGATATGGAAATCTGGCTGGGCCTTTGAGGAAGTTAGCTAAAATGCACAGGGTAAATCAGATGAAAAGTGCGGGTCTGTCCCCTGCCCCCAGAGAGGCAAAACACACGACCCTGCTTGTGGGTTCTACGTGGAGGGGTCTGCTCTGCCCCATAAATGCACAGTCCTGCCCTGGCGGCAGAAGGCACCAGCCACCAGGCCAAGCCCTGACCTTGCGCTGTGTTTGGGACTTCCACAGGTGAGGCAAGATGCTGAGCAGAGCCCAGAGCAGGGGTGGGCTGCGGGCAGGGCCGGGGCCTGGGAGCGTTCCTGGGGCTGGGGGCACCCTTCGTGTCTCTCTCCCAGCAGACTCCGGCCCCCCAGCAGGAAGATGCTGTTTCACTGTGATCACCAGGCAGCAGTCGGTCTAAAGTCATCGGCTCGGCCCCTTTGCTGTCTGCTCAGTGGGGTCGGCCATGGAGGGGACACACAAGCACGTGGACGGTTCCAGCTCTAGGGTCACCTGGTAGCCCCAGTGCCTCATTGGTCGGCCATGCCCAGGGCGCCCAACCCTCGTTTCAACTGGCAGAGATGTTAGGACACTTAGTGGACACATCAGTGTCCAGCAAGCACACGGAGAGCAGAGGCCGGAGGCTCAGCCGACCCGCAGGCACTGAGCCCCAAAGCTGTCGGCCTGGGTGGTCCTGGTGTTTCTGTTGCCCCATTCTCTGCCCTGTTCTTCCCAGGCGCACCTCTGCAAGCCCCTTGGCTCTAACCTAAACCCTCTCACCCAGGGAAGCTCCCGCTTTGGGGGCTTTGGGCAGGGGGATTCTCACCATTTCCCTGGGGCTGGGAAGCAGACTGATTAGCCAAGGCACTGCAGTCCCCAGAACATCCTTGAGGTGAGTGGGAAAGGCAACAGAGGGGAAGGAGGCAGACCCCACGCGGCCAGGCCCGGGTTGTGTAAGAGCCACCAGGTGCCGCCAGACGGGTGGAATAACACTGTCAGGTCCCCCTTGAGAGACCTTCCTCAGCCCCACCTCACCACCACGCGCAACCAACAGGCAGAGGAACAAAACAGCTCCGATGCTGGCATGATAGCATAAAGCACCCAGGGTGTGTTGCTTCCAGAAGCGAGGGCAGAATATGCTGAGAATGGAGGACCCCGTGCCAACAGGCGTGAAAGGCCACCGAGAAACAAAAAGGCAGCCTGTGGCTTGCCCAGGAGCACTGGCCTGTGGCTACAGTACTGAGCAATGAGCTGCGATTCCTAGCAGGAGCCCAGTGGCACTATTCAGACGAGAGGACAAATATCCCTCAGACATGTCTGAAGCCCCCCAATGGTCAGAGCGATTGATCCCAAGCAAATCGTAACGGGCCCCTCATGGCCCCGACTTTGACCTGTACCCCGAGGCTCCAGAAACCAGCCATGGGCTCTGCCGTGCAGCTGATGGGCCATGTCACCAGGAAGAAAAGTTGGGTGGACACAGGACAGGGCTGAGCTAGAACCCTCACCATCGTGGCCGCGTGGACGGACCTGGAGGCTGTGGTACAGGATGCAGGGGGTCCGAGGGCAGAAGGGCCCAGGGCTGACCCCTGCTCTGCGCCAACTCTAGTGCTCAAGGAGAAGCCCAAGAGCAGCACCCAGGGCGGCTGGCGTGAGGGCGTGCGTCTCCCCAGAGCAGCCCTCACCCCTGGTCAGTCTGGGCAGGCCGGATCTCTCGCTGTCCACTCTCACGCCTCCCTCTGGGGCCTTTACGGGAAATATCAGAGGAGAGAGAGGGCAGGACTGTCCCTCCTGGAATAGAACTGCCTTCTCAATCTTCTCACAGTGCCCGTTGCTGACCGGGAAACGGCCCCGATTGGTTGTGACGTTCAGCCGAGGCATCTGACTCACGACCTCCGTGGTCAATGGGTTTCACAGGCTGCCCGGACACCTTCATAAGGCGGCACCTACTTAAGCTACCCTCTGTTTACTGCCTCTTATTCTTGCCAAGTATCTCCTTGTCCTCCTTTTATTACAGAACAAGATTGAGAGAATGGAGGAGGGTCCTTTGTAATTTCGACCGTGTTAGTCAAGGACGTTTCTAACTACAGCCCCTTTCTCCAGGGAGATGGAAGCTGTGGGCCGCCCATCTTAACTCTGAGGGTGTCCAGGCAGCAGGGCTTCCCAAGACTGACCCTTGAGCCCACTTCCTCCCAGACAACGGCTCAAGAAGGACAATCATGAGTATACCTTTTTAAAAAAATTTTTCTGGGAAGACAATTCTAGCTTGTAAGCAGTGTGTGAAGCCAAGACCCGTTGGGACTGTGATTTCCTCCTGACTGAAGCGATAATTTTGGTAAGGTCAATTCACTCTGAGCTCCCAGAGCAAAGCAGCTGGTGCCCACCCCACCAGCGTTTCAAGCAGCTTCTGTGGGCTCTGTGGTGTGGGCTCCCCTGATCCCTGGGACAGGACAGGCACAGTCACTGGGTCGAGGTCACCGAGTTGGATCCTGTTGTTCCCCTGGCCATCTCTCTGAGTCGGAGTGAGAGCTGTGTGCCCGCTGAGACTCCTAGGCACCTACTGGTCCGCCCCTGCCCAGCGTATGATGACTCAGAGTCGGAGGGTCTATCCCAGGCTCCCTCCAGACTCTCTCGCTCAGCTGCGGTTGTGCGCACAGAGGGAACACCCCCTAGCTCTGAGACAGAACAGAATCACACATTGGCCACAGTGTGGGTGGAGACGGTCAGAAAGGGAGGGACTCTCCCATCTCTCCCATATGGGACTCAGAGGTACATAGCAAGGGAGAAACAAAGGGCCAGTGCAGCACACGGGGAGAACTGGGTCACACCATTGAGGTGGGGGATTGGTCAAAAGGGAGGGGCACTGGGGTCCTTGGGGGAGGAAGTTGGTGACACCAGTAATAGGTTGGATTATGGGAAACCATCGTTAACGGTACTGAAGAGCCCAGAGTGATAGTACAGTGGGCATGTCACTTGCCTTGCATGCAGACAACCCAGGTTTAAACCCTGGAGCCCCACGTGGTACCCCAACTTACCAGGAGTGATCCCCGAGTACAGAGCTAGGAGTAAGCCCTGAGCACTGTTGGGTGTGGACCCTAATAGAGAATAAATTAATAAAAACATATTATAATAAATAACAAGCCCTCAATCAATAAGAGTTAGAAAAATAATCACTTCATTAAAAAAAGCATTTCTATTTCACTGCTGTTTATTTGGTTGTTGCACTGTATCATTCCCAAGGGCAGAATTCAGCTATTTCCTAGTGCTACGGCTGATTCACTGCTACCTTCTGACACATTCTCTCTGAATAGAACCTCTCTAACTTCTCTGCTGTGTCTCTTCTATTTGCCCTGTGCTTTTCCTTCTCTGACTCACAGTGGTAAATAGACTCGGCAGTTCTGCTTTGCACTGAACACATCTCCACCTTCCTTCTGTAAGTTCTCATCTTGTCTCTCTGTGTCCACTTAGATCATTTCCTCTTCTATTTTTTTTAATTTACCTTTGGGGCCACATCTGGCAATGCTCAGGGGTTACTCCTGGTTCTGCACGCAGTGATTACTCCTGGTGGTGCTCAGAGATGCTGGGGTTGACGGCATGTGAGGCAACACCCTCTGTGATGTACCATTGCTCTGGGCCCTGACTTGGGAAATTTCTATCTTCTATTTCAAAAATCCTCTCTTCAATAGTATTTGACGTTTATAAACTTAGAAAACAAAGCAAAATACATTCAATGATTTTTCGATTCTGCGACTATACCATTTTCCACTGTAATTTAGGCCACATGAGCTCGACAGCTTTCATATCTATACTTGGTTGTTTCTGTTTTTTTTTTTTTGAGGGATAAGCTGCACCGGGTGGTGTTCAGGGAGCACTCCTGGCTCTGTGCTCAAGGGTAACTCCTGGTGGTGCTCAGGGGACTATAAGTGGAGTTGGGGGCTGAATTGGGGTCGACATGAGCAAGGCAAGTGCCCTCCCCACTGCACTGTCATCCCTCTGCCCTGCATTTATGCCTTGCAGGGAATAAATGGTGCAGTTGCTGCTCTTCACCCCCAGGAAAGAGCTGAAGACCCTCCCCACTCTCCTCTGTCACCTCTCATGTCACTCCTGCCCCTTCCCCTCTTCCCAGAGCCTCCCTCAGTGCTGCCTGCTCCTTTGTCTCAGTATGACAAGTGGGTGACCCTCTTCTTCCTCTCAGCACAGTGCATCCCAGCAGTTCTATCCACGGGGCAGCAACGGCAGGATTCATGTTTCTTCACAGCTGCAGAGGATTCTGTGTCCATCCCATAGCTTCTCCGTCCACTCGTCTGTCTGTGGAAATCTATGTTTAATTACAGGTTCCTCTTCCTTCCCCACCTACCCTAGAAATGGCTCTTGCGGTCACAGTCCCTCTCTGATCCTGCCTCACACTTTGGCTGCATGCTCCCTCTCCTCGCCGTTCACTGTGGGGAGCAGGTCCTGTGGTTGTGGGCCGGGTGACAGGCGCCCCGGCTGGCAGAAATGCTACTCACCTGGAGGGGCACAGGGGGGACCCTGCACGTGGTCATCACTGTCTGCGTAGTCATCACATGACTGCGTGAGGCCACTGTCCCTCGTCAGGCACATCGTGTCCCTGTTGGTGCATGACATCTGATGGCCACGTTCTTCACACACAGATGACGCATTGGTTCATGAAAGCAGCCAAAGACACCTCATGCACTTGGCAGCCCGGGTGCAAGTCTGGATTCCCCAGGGCTCCCAGTGTGGGGGAGCCATCGGCCTGGCCTCTGCCTGGTTTGAGGCACGGCCTGCCCTATAGACGCTGGCTTCGGTTTGCGGGGGGGCGGGTGGGTGGATGTGAAGCAAGACAGTTTTACTGAAATTTACCCAGAAGGATGTGGGCAGAGAGAAAGGGAGAAACGTGTGTGGATGAGAGAGCTTGGGCTTCTCCAGAGTGGAAATAGGTGCAAAGAAGCAGCCGAGCAAGCGAAACACACATCCAAGGGGCCACATGGGCGACAAGAGCCTTGTTCCGATGTTTTTGACCTATTGAGTGATTAATTTTTTTTCATTTATTCACGAACCAAATTACTTTCTAGAAGAACACCATGTACACATGTTGCATATGTGATGCATGCACACACATGTGCACGCGCGCACACACACACACACACACATACACCACTGCACTGGAAAGCATTTTTCTATGTAGAATCTGCCTTCCTTCCTTCAGAGGCATTTTTCCAGCCTCTGGTTCAGTGAACTCCTGCAGGGGAGGTGATCCCCCTCACTAGAGCCCCCGTGGCCCCTGAACCAAGTGGGCGTGGGGACGCCTCCGGGCTCCACAGAGACGGTTCATTAACAGTATCACTGCCACGTGTACCACTGAAAACAGAAAGAAAATGCATTCCAGACTCGTGTTCAAAAGTATTAATGAAACACTTCAAATAATAGGGAATTAGAGGCTTCTCTTTACATTTCCATCCGAACTATGAAGATGCTTTAAAAAGAAAAATAAATTTAGAAGGTAATAATTTTGCTCTTTTCCAATCTTTGTTAAATATGTTATTTCTGATAGACAATCACTTCTCCCAATCTATAATTACAGCTACAGATTTGGGGGGATTTCAGGCCACACCGAGCTGGATCTGCTTTGTGGTTGAGGGGTCGGGGATCACACGTGTTCAGGGTGTGTGTGTGTTTGTGTGTTTAACATATATGTGCACATGTTTGTGTGCATGCATGTTTGTGTACATTTGTTTGTGTGTATTTATGTACGTTTGTGTTTGTTTTGTGTTTTGTGTGCATTTGTGTATGTTTGTGTGTGTATTTACACATGTATTTGTGTGTGTTTATGTGTGTTTGTGTGTGTGTGTGTGTGTGCGAGCACATGTGCACACAGAGCTTCCTGAGCCTTCCTCAAGCCTCAGTTCTGATGATGGTCGGAAGCCAATTGGACTCAATGTCAACCACATTCGGCCACGTGCATCTATAACATGGTCATGGCTGAGCCACAGATAGTGAAGACTCGGACAGGAGCCCCTGCTGGTCTGAGCCTCAGGGGCTTCCGGTGCGAGTGACCTGTAGTCTCATTCTTACCGTCATCCCTGGGCGAGACACAGGGGGCTGGAGCTGACCTGGTGGGTGTTCTCACTTGCTCTGCAGCCTGGGATGCTCCTTTGAGGAGGCACGAATCCTTGGGAATCTTAAGATCATGAGCGCAAAGAATAGCATCCCCCTTGGAGGCTGGAGCAGGTTCGATTCCCAGTATCCCATATGGTCCTCCTGAGCACTGCCAGGAGTAAATCCTGAGTGCAGAGCCAGGAGTCAGCCCTGAGCATCGCTGGGTGTGACCCTGCCCTCCCCCCCCAAAAAAAAACGCAAAAAAAAAAATAAAGAATAGCATTCCCCTTACCTGGACCATAATCAAATCAATGTACTGAAGGGGGTGAGCGAGCCGTGGTCACGTATGAAGCACATTATGTGGCTGCACGGCATTGCATAATTCCTCAGTCAATATCTCAACACAGCTTTGTGGTCTGGGCCTTCCTTCTCGCAGGGCTGCACCCAGAGGGCAACTGAGAGTGGCCCCAGCCAGTGGCCCCGGGCGGTCCTGCAGCTCCCAGGGCCTTCGGGAGCCGAGAGACCAGAGCTCAGAGTGGGGGTCTGGCTGTAGTGATGTGCCGGCCAGGCAGGGCTCAGGGTCTGCAGACGTGCTACCTTAGGGGGTGAAGCAGGGGCCGGCAGGGTCAGGCCCTGAGTGCCCAGTGCCTGAGTGCCCAGTGCCCTGCCCTCTGCCGGCCGTCCCTGATCTCCGCTGAGCTGCTTTCCATGGGCCTGGGCTCGCTACTGTTGGACCACGAGTTTCACTCCAGCAATCCAGGCACACAGGCGCTCGCACCCAGAACCCAGAGGGACCCTGGCCGGAGACTTGGGGTGGCCATAGCAGCTTGGGCCTCGGGAGCAGCTTCCTGCCCACCTAGGCTCTTCCTGGAGCCCTCAGAAGCCCCTTCCCCAGTGCCCTTTATCACTTTTTAATCCACAACTGGTTTGGCCAGTTCTCAGAAGGACAGTGGGCGCTGTGCCATTAGGGGGCAGCACAGAGGGGTCCCTGGAGTGTTCAGGAAGGGTCCAGCCTGTCCCAAGCCCCCAAAGGCAGGGCACCACTGCCTCCAGGCAGGCCTCCAGGCCTGCACACCCTCCCCTCTGGGGCTCCTTTGGGATCAGTCTCCCCTCTCCTACGGGAACTCATTGCGCTCAGGGCTGATGAGTCTCCAAAAGGCAGGATTTGCAAAAAAAAAAGAAAAGAAAAGAAAAAAGAAAGGGAAACATGGCATTGGCTTTTGAGCGGGTACAGAAGGGTTGCTTAGCTGCTGAGTTTTAAGTTGTTAAAAATCCTGCAGAAAAAGGAGGGATACAAATTGTCCCTCTCATGATGGGGACGAGAACGGAGCTTTCTGCTCCTGTCCTTGGGAAATTAAAATGTCAATGCCGGGAAGAAGAATGATGGAGCTGGTTCCGTTGTGCAAGGAGAAATGTCCTAAGAAAAGTGGAGCCTGAGAAGGGGGCAGGGGCTGGGGCATAGGCGACAGGAGGAAGAATTGGCCCCTTGAACGGTGCCCTCCTTCCATGAGCTCCAGTTTGGAAGAGTGGGAAATATCCAAGGGAAGATGAGCCTTGGGAGGCAAAAGCAACGGCCTCGGACCCCAAATCTTCCCTCGCCTTCTTCCTATTTAGCCCCAAGTGTGAGGGGCCTCGCGCCTGCACTGAGCACCCACGTGTGGCCGAGTCCCCTCCACTCACCCACCCTCCCGGGAGAGGTTTCCCAGAGCACCCAGGCCAGCTGCTCCCCAGGGTCCGCCCAGGATTCATGTGCTTGGTTCTCGCTCAGGTCCCTGCCCTGAGTCCTTCGGAGCTCTAACCCCTGAGCAAGCCTGGCTCTTGCCACCCCCCCCCCCCCGCTCTCTCCGCTCTCCTCTGCCTGAGCTCTAGCACCCTGCACGCAGCGCCTGGGGACCCAGGCACCCCTCCCTGTCCCATCTGAAGGCAGGGGAGAAAATCAGCCCAGATAAAGCACAAGGAGAGAAAAGGATGTGGGTGGTGCAGGAGGACACTACAGATTGCCCTTCAGATGGCCAGCGGATGTGGGGGACAGAGCCCACCCGGCCCCGACTCACTCAAAGCCATGTGCTGGGCCCCCGAGAGCACCTGGGGAGCATGGCTCTCTCTGAGGTCTGAGGCATGGGAGGTACTTCCCACACGCCAAACGTCGCTCCTACCTTCTGTGTGTACACATAGTCAGCATCACCACATTGCATGTACACTGCATGTACACTGGTGACTCTACTCGGCTGTGAGCCTTGGGTACGTGTTCCGATGAGCACATAACAACCTGTGTCCCGGGAGAATCATTCCTGTTATTCTGACCCTAGCGGTGTCTGGAGGCTGAGGAGACGGTGGACATAGAGAAAAGGCAGCAAGTCTGGAGTCTCAGCTCGCAGACAGGGTGAGTTCAGGGTTGGGGGGGGCGGCTGAGAAAGCTTTGCCTCTTGTTCCAGAACCTGGTTACGGATGCTCATCCCTAGGGCGTGGCCCTGGAACCCTGAACTCCTGTTCACCGCCACAGACGCTCCATCATGGTGGCCAGAGGCTCTGCTCAGCGCAGCTCACATTGGGTCAGACGTGTTTTCCTCCTGCACAGCTTCCTGGGCAAACCTTTCCTCACATCGTTTAATTCTGAATTTCTGCCACAGCCCGTTTCACACCCACTGCACTGACCAGGGATGTGGAGTGCTTCCTTGTCATTTATTTGGAGATTCTTCATGCACCATCTTCTGTGTTTTATGTATCTGTGGATATAAATATTTTGTGAAAAGTCACCCTTTATCTGCAAACAATATGACTTATAAATATTCCTGACGTTAAAAGCAGTAAAAGTAATCACTGAGGTGTGCACACGGCACACATGGCAAGTCCACTAGGGCTACATACTGTGGTTTCTTCGGATCACGTTCTCAGTCATGCAGGGTCACGCACATTCTTGTGCTCCTGCTTTGGTGGCTGTAGCTTGGCTACATTTGCCCGCAGCTGAATCTCATAGTGTCCCCGAGACCCGCTTCCACCCCTGATCTAATCCAGACTGCAGAGAGCACTCACCATGAGCACAGCGGAAACCAACATGAACTTTGGTTTGTGAAAAGAGGTAGGAAAAAGAGTTAGGAAAAACAAGTGAAGATAGTTTCTTCAGGTATGAAAGGGAGGGGAGAACAGGGAGGGGAGAGAGAGAGAGAGAAAGAGAGAGAAAGAGAGGAGCTGAAGAGGGAAGGAAGGAATTTCAAAAGAAGGAAGGGAGGAGAAAAGGAGGGAGAGAGGACAGAAAATAGAAGGAAACAAAGATAAAATGAAAAGCATCGAAGTGACAGCTGTACTTGTTTGTTCATTGCAGCACTCTTTACAATAGCCAGAAACTGGAAGAAACCTGAATGCCCAAGAACAGATGACTG
>JAOXYA010034679.1:0-25685 GCA_028565675.1 Sorex palustris
TATGGGTCAAAGATATACAGAAATTGGGGTCAGAGAGATAGTACAACAGGTAAGGCATTTGGCCAAGGGCGTGGCGGGCAGCGCTGCCCCCGACGGCGATGGGACACGGGGTCCGAGGGGCGCGCTTGGGACCCTCGGCTCACGCCCACCTCCTCATGGGGCCCCCAAGTGCCGCCAGGAGCGATGACCGAGCACGGGGTGGTCCCTGAGTGTGGCCCCACCCAGCGCCGCCCCCCCCAAAAAAAATCAGAAAAATCAGAAGTGGCCAAATATTTTTTTTTCTTTTTTTGGGTCATACCAGCGATGTTTAGGGGTCCCTCCCGGCTCTGCACTCAGGAATCCCTCCTGGCGGTACTCGGGGGACCCTCTGGGATCGAACCCGGGTCGGCCACTGCCAGGCCAACGCCCTCCCCGCAGGGCTACGGCTCCAGCCCCCAGAAGGGGCCAGATCTTAAGGTGCTTCTCACTCAAATGGGAGTGCGGGAGTTCGGGGCAGTGTTTTACTTTTTTGTTTTTGCTTTTTGGGGTTCTGATAAGTGAGCCAGGCACAGGGTAGGGTGTATCCAAGGGCCCGGGTCATCCCAAGTCTTGGTTCCCTCCCCGGGAAAGGGGGTTGAGGGCGCTGGCCTCGCACACAGCTAGGTTTGGGTCCCCGCGCCCCACATTGCCCCCCAGGCATCGCCAGGACTAAGTCTTGCTTGGCCACTGCAGGGCCTGTCCCCCTCCCCCCGGGGGAAAAAAAAGTGGGATCGGTAACATTTTCCCCGCTAGACTGTTGGAGAAACAGGCCAGTCGTCGATCAAAGGAAGCCCCGTCACCAAAGAACGCCTCGCTGTTGTGCCTGGTGGAATTTAGTTAAGTTGTCAGACAAACGGACCCACTAGATTTTTCTGAGCTGCAGGAAGGCGGCCTTTAGGTTTGGCCGCTTTGTGATCGGCCTCAAGGCAGTAAAAAGAGCTGAGCTGTGGGTCCCTTTGCGGTGGCCAGACATCAGACCGCTCGGAGGAGCCTTCGACACGCTAGTCGCCTAAGCCCACCTTCCCCACCCAGCACCCCGATTCTGAGCGACTAGTTGGTCTGGGGTGCAGCCCAGCGTCTGTCCTTTTTGAGCATTGCCCTGGCGAGTCTGGCCCTGCCGGGGTCGGGAACCCCCCTCTTCTGGAAAGTCTGGGGGTGGCAGGAGGGAAAC
This sequence comes from Sorex palustris, assembly GCA_028565675.1. Taxonomy (NCBI): domain Eukaryota; kingdom Metazoa; phylum Chordata; class Mammalia; order Eulipotyphla; family Soricidae; genus Sorex; species Sorex palustris. The sequence continues at coordinate 1,190 of JAOXYA010034679.1, forward strand.
AAGGCTGAGGACCCGGGGGCCGAGCACTCGAACTGTCGTTATCTGAGGGTTACTGGGAAGGTCGTGGCTTGCCGGGTTAACGAGCATCTTCGCCTACGAGTCGGGAAGCAGGGACGAGGGTGAGTCACCTGAAGAGCACACAGGAAGTGGTGGTGCTGGGTCTGCTGTAGTTGGTCCCTGGCCACAGCACCAGCCCTGCCCACGCTGCCAGCAGCCCTGCAGAGGTGAAGGGAGAAGAGCCAGAGCAGAGGAAGTCGCTGCCTGTTTCCTCCTCGCGTTTGTGTTTCTTCCAGTCAAACCCCTTTGGGCCGATGTTTATTTTTCAGACATGGGTAAAGCGACTTCCTGTCTCTGTTTCTGAAAGTGTCAGGTCGGCCCGGCTTTTGTCTCTGATGCTTCGGCTCTCGGGCACGGGCAGGCACTGGCTGATCTGATAGAGCAGGAAGCCAAGGCGCTTCTCGGAGACCATGCAGTTAATTGTAGCCTAATTAAAGCTGCCAGAACTCTCTAGGTTGCAATTTTGGCTGCCCCTGGAAATCACTTCAAGGCTGTTGTTGCCCGTGAGGCTGGGGAGCTGGGACACGGGTTACGACACTCACCTTTGCCCCTCACCCCGATTTCATCCCCAGCATATTAGCGCCCCACCACGAGTAACCCAGGAGTGGTCCTTGAGAGCTGAGCCAGGAGTAAGCCCTGAGCGTCGCTGGGTGTGGCCCCCAAATTATTCATAAATAAAAGTAAATAAGAATTTACATGGTTAGGACAGGGGGTCGGGAGCTTGCCTTACATGCGGCAGACCCGGGTTCAGTCCCTGGCGCCCCATCTGCTCCCTGGAGCACCTCTAGGAGTGCTCCCTGAGCACAGAGCTAGGAGTACTCCGAGTGTGGCCCCAAACCAAAAAAGGTAAAAAGAATTTACATGCTAGCATCAATGGCGGGGTGGGGCGGGGCTCAAGTGGGACAGACAGCACGTGTTTCATGTGTCTGCAGCCCTGGGTTCCATCTTCCATGCCACAGAACAAAAAACGCGTGTACTCACGCCACTCCTTTTCCCCCCGCAACCCCCTGGTAACAGCAGTATATTAGGGAGAGGGGAAACAGTCCTCTTGACTTATCCATCTGGCGGAAATCAATTTGTTGGGTCTTGAGCATACCCATAGGTGCTGGGGCCTCTTCCTGGCCCTGTGCTCCAGAGTAACCCCTGGCATGGCCAGAGCGGGGCGGGGTTTGGGGCTGGGACCTTCACCCCTGTACTGTCTCTCTGGGCCTCATTGAAATACCTTTTTTTTTTCATTTTTGGGTCACACCCTGCGATGCTCAGGGGTTCCTCCTGGCTCTGCACCCTGGAGGTGCTCAGGGGACCCTATAGGATACTGGGAATCAAACCCGGGTCGGCCGCATGCAAGACAAATGCCCTGCCCGCTGTGCTATCACTCCAGCCCCAGTAACATTAATTTTTTTAAAAAAAGAAGGTTGTTGGGCAGGGGCGGGTGGGGGCCTTTGGGGCAGGGAGTGAGGTGCCCGAAATGGAACCCGGGGCCTCACTCTTGAAGGCTGTGTCCTCCCCTGGAGTCCCATTCCTGGCCAGAACTTCGTTTCAGATTGCCCGAAATCAGTAAGCAGGACCTCTGGAGTCTTGGTACCTGTTTCTAGAGCCTCTTACGGTCTTTCCTGCCCCGCCTCCATCCTCCTTCGTAATATTTCATCCTTCATTCGAGAATGTGGCAGGAAATTAAGCAGACCCCCCAGGAGGGCCGGCTCGGGAGGCTCCGCGGAGGGGTGAGAGGCTTCCTGTGTGCCCCGCGTGTCCTCAGCTCACTAGCACTCGGCCCCAGGAGCCTCCCAGGAGAGGTGACTGACCCTCGGAGGGTGGACTCCCAAGGCCTCAGAGCTGGCTTTGTCTGCAGACCGTGTCTGTGTCGGCGTCATGGGCTAGCTCAGGAGATTTCGGCCCGAATCTCGGAAGGCAAAGGGAATCGAGTGTCACCAGCTTTCTCAGATGTCATAGTTTGAACGTTTGCTAGGGATGGGACCCATGCTGAGTGCTCTCGGGTGCGGCCCTCATGGATGGAATTGAGCGGGCGACCCCATCTGCCGCAGAGGACTAGATGGAGGGGCCCGGGCTCCCACGGCTGGGTGAGGCTTGGTCTGGAGGCTCAGACCCAGGTCTGGCTCCCACCGCCAAACCCTTTGCCTTGTGTTACCTCCCAGCTCTTCTCCGAGATTTGGGGTCCTTAGTAAAGAAGGAGGTGTGGCCCTTTGCTCACTTAACGCCCAAGCACTCTAAATCGAGCACGGCCACCGTCCTGGTCTCGGGCCAGCAGGACTGCTCACCTCAGCGTCAGCTCGCTTCCCTGCACCAAGGCTTACCAATCTACAAGATGGAAATCAGAGAAATAACAATTTCCCCTAGCATTCCCCACCACCTGCCTCCCACCCCCGGTACCGTTTGCATTTCAGGTGGTTCTATGTGGTGGCAAAAGTAAAAACTGGTATTCGGGCAGAAGGGGCGGGGTTTGGCTGAGCCACACCCAGTGGTGTGCAGGCCTTATGGTGTTGGGGATAGAACCCAGCTCAGCTGCATGCAAGGCAAGCACCCTTCTCTCTCTCTCTCTCTCTCTCTCTCTCTCTCTCTCTCTCTCTCTCTCTCTCTGGCCCCAGAACTGGTATTTCTGGAAGGGTGTCTTAGGAAGGGTTTCTCCGTTGGGTTGTGGAACAAGAGACACGATGCTTGTATCAGCCCAAACCTTGCCTGATAAGAAGCGAATTGTCTGCATGTTATCTTGAAGAAGGTACTACAAACCAAAAATGCAATCTGACTCGGTTTCGTATTAGTATGAAAACAGCACGAAAGCCAAAACGGCAAGATCTGACTTGTTTGTTTTAGGCTAGCACTTTATGATCTGCTACCCAGTCTCCATACTTGGATTTTTGTGTGAATTAAGATGTCAAAGGGTGCCTTAAAAAGCATTTCCTGGGGCCAGAGAGTAGTACAGAGGGAGGGTGCTTGCCTAGGGTGCTGCTGGCCCGTTTTCCCATCCCTGGCACCATATATGGTTCCCTGAGCACCGCCAGGAGGGATTCCTGAGCCCAGAGCCAGGAGTAAGCCCTGAGCACCACTGGGTGTGGCCCAAACTCCCCCCCCCCAAAAAAAAATTGTATTTCCTGGGACCCAGGTAGTGTCTTTAAGCATTGACGCCTTCTGGGTTCAGTTGTGGTTTGCCAGCACCCCTGGAAACGACCCCAAAGCACTGCTAGGTGTGCCCCTCACCAAGAAAAGAGCTCATTGTATAAGTAAATACCTCCAACCAGATAAAAAGTTTTCCATTCTGGGCAAATTTCCCTCCTCCCCCTTCAAGGGGGGAAAAAAAAGCCTCCACAAGTATAAACCTTTTCACCTTCTCCTTTAGGTCTTCAAATTCATTTTTAGAAGCATTATTCCTACAAGCTCCTGTGGCCAGATTTTTAAGGGCGGGTAGGAGAACTGTCAGCATAGGGCTCGGGGGGCTGGTTTCAAAGGGAGGAGGGTCCCATCTTCCTTGGGGCTCTCTAGGTCACAGAGACCCCAGGTGAGCCAGGCCCGAGCTTTGAAAACATCCCTTCTAGCCTTTGCCTTGGTGAAGCAGGAACAGCTCCTGGGGGAAAAAGGCTTTGTTTCCAGGAGGCCGCCTTCCGGTTTCACCCTGCAGGGCCCTGACCGCTGTCCCCAGCTGGTGTTTCCTGGCTTCGGGGGAGGGAGGATTAACGGAGGCCGAGGTTGGCCACAGCCTCTGCTGTTAGAGGTGGGTGGGAAGTTGCCTGCCACTGGTCTCTCATCCCCTTAGACAAAACAGTATCGAGGGGCCAGGGAGGTACAGGGGCCAAGGGACGTGCCTTGCGTGTGACCAACCCTGGTTCTGTTCCTGGAAACACCTGGTCCCCCAAGCAGTGCCCGGGGTGGCCCCCCACGCCTCAGAGGCTGCAGAGCTTGCATTGACTCTCCAGTCCAGTTTGCCAAGTAGTGTGGGACGAGGCCTCCTGAGACCACTTGGCTGTGTCCCCCCACGCCACCCTGCCCCTACTGTTTTTCACCAATGACACGCTTTCTTTGTGGGAAATTTGGAAAAGGCCACGAGACATAAGGCATTACTTTAAACTCCCTTTTCGGTGTGGGGGATCGCTCAGGAACGCTGCGTGCCATCTGCTCCCACCCGGCCAGCCCACAGAAACATACCTCGGGCGTGTCTGTATCCTGTTGCCTTGCGGGAGAACTCGCGGGGTGTCTCAGGAAGAGGGTTCGGCTACGTGGAGATTGGGGGCACACGGAGGACTGGGGGAGGCGGGGCTTTTCCCCACATTGGGTGCTCAGGTCCCACTGAGGCCTCAGTGGCAGGATGGAACGGGGCTCAAGGTTAGGTTGGTGAAGCTGGCATGAGCCAGGCTAGGGGGATCTGGCTCTGTTGGCGTTTTGGGCAGTGGTCTTGGCTGTGCCTTGATCTATCCGTCCTCGTGGCCCTGCCGGGTGGGCAAGCATCTGGGAGCGCCAGGCCAGCCCCGTGGCCCAGATTTCGGAGTGCGGCCCCCTGTTCTTGGGCCTCGTCTCCTGTAGAGTCTTCCTTCTTCACGAAGCAGCAACGTCTTGGAGCCGTGTGTGGCCCACGTCTTCTCTCCCAGCACCGCGTGCCCCAGGCACCACAGCCTGTCTTTGAGCTGTGCCCGCCACTGGCGGTGCTGATCCAGCTGTCAGATCTCGTGTTTCAGGCAGTGCTAGGTAGGAAGTTCCTCTGATGCTGCTCTAACTCGCTTCCCGAAGCCTTCATGTTTAGTTCTCAGAAAACCCCTTTTCTGGGGGGTGGGGGGGAGTGTGCAAAGGGGGCTGGGCACGTTTTTGCTTGTGGGAGCCCTGGGTTCTGCCCCCAGTCCCACTTGGCCCGGAAACCAAGCTTAAGAAAAGAAAAGGCCACTCGTCTTCCCTGTAGAGAGGAAGGAGTGCAGGCAGGAGTTGGGGTTCCACTAACTTCCTCTTGGTTTGCTTCCTCTGGGAACCTGCCGAAAGGTAGCCGGGTCTTCAGCTGGTCAGTGGCGTGTGGCATTAGGGATGAGGGGGAGTGGGCAGTGCTGGGGGCTGTGGCAGCCAGGGCGCCCCTGTGGAGCTGTGGGTAGAACAGAAGTTCTGGTGAGTGGCCTTCGTGGCCAGCTTTGTGCCCGCGGGGTGAGGTGAGGTCACTGTGGAAGTCTGTGGATTGGGCCACAGGCCTCTAACCAGGGCAGCCCGGTTCCACCCTCCTCCTTGAGAGAAGTTCCGATTTTCCTGGGAACTCTCTTGACTTGTCAAGGCCAGGAAACTGGGAAGCTTTGTTTTGCTTATAGGGCCACATCTGGCGGGGCGGGGCGGTGCTCAGGGGTCACTGGCTCTGTGCTCGGTGCCTGGTGGTGCCTGGGCTGGAACCAGGGCCCCCTCCGTGCCGTTCCCTTTGGCCCACACTTGAAGTTCCCGACACCACTTTTGGTCCGGTTGGTTCAGGTCAAGCGTGGCTAGAAGCTGGACTCATCCGCCTACAGCCCGGTGACGTTGTGTCTTCTGCCCCTGCAGGAAGAGATGTCAGGAGAGAGTGTGGTGAGCTCAGCGGTGCCAGCGGCTGCCACCCGCACCACTTCCTTCAAAGGTGCCAGCCCCAGCTCCAAGTACGTGAAGCTGAATGTGGGCGGGGCGCTCTACTACACCACCATGCAGACGCTGACCAAGCAGGACACCATGCTGAAGGCCATGTTCAGCGGGCGCATGGAGGTGCTCACCGACAGTGAAGGTGAGGCCCCCCCCCCGCCCCAGCCCGGGGGTGCCCCCGATTCCTCACCATCCGCCGTGCTCCCTCGTGCTCACTCTAACGGAGCACGGGGGCGGGGGGGACTGGCGTCTTGGGGGTGCTTGTAATCAAGGGAGACTTCTCCCGGGAAGTGGCATCACCACCAAGGCTCCCAGAAGCAGAGCCGGCTTGCCAGGGGCTCGGCATCTTGGTTTAGGCGCTAGGGGACGCCCCTTGGGTTGCTGTGTCCTGTTCCCTCGCAGAGGCTTAACCTCCTTCCATGGGCTCCTGGTGGAGGTGTGCTTGGTCGCTCGCGAGGCTGGTTTCCCCAGCTGGTAAGATGAGGCGGTCACCGAGAGGCACCCCAGCCCACCCCCAGGATGGGTGTCTTCTGTGTCCTTTCCCGAGGCAGGGCACGTTCGTGCAGGCAGAGGCTGTGGGAAGAAACTCCACCACAGAGGGGCCTGAGCTGCTGGGATTGGGGGCCTGCCTCCATCTTCCTTGCCTCTTTCCCAAACGGTCCTCTACTGATGCCCTTTTTGGAGAGCGCCTCCCAGGCGACTGGGAGAGTTCTTATTTCAGCCAGGGTTTGGGGCCCAGAGCCTGCGCGGGGGGTTCTCAGACGGGAGGAGCGTGGGTTTTCTGCTCGCTGGGGCTTTCCTTCTGCCTCCTGGAGAAGCCAGACTGCGGTGCTGGGGGCCCCAAGTCCAGGTTTCTGGGGCGGCAGGGGCGAGTGATGTCAGAGCCCCAGAGCCAGCCGCCTGCAGTCTCGGCCGGAGAACACCCTGCCTTGTCAGGAGTGGGAGGCCCCTGTGAGCAGGTCACACCCTGATCCTCGGCGGGGGGTGTGGAAACGCAGACAATAGGGTCTCCCGTTAAAGGAAGCGGCCTTATCGGAGAAGCAGGGTTGGCGCGGCTTCTCTTCCGTTCTGCCCGGTCTCCCTGCCAGCACTTGGGGAAAGCGGCCAAGGGGAGGCCTTGGCTGTGGTGGCCCCAGTGGCAGGCTGCTGAAGGGACAGAGCCCCCAATCTCCCCGTGACCCCCGCCTCAGAGGGGCTGTGTCTGGGCCGCCACTCCAGGGCGCGCAGAGGTGATGATCGATTGGGAGCCCCGACCTCTGGGCTTTTCCCGGGCGTGGGATGGGCCAGTGCCCGGGCCTGGCTGCCCAAGGCTCGTGGCCGTTAGCTCCCACGACAGCCTCTGGGGACTCTGGAGAAGGTCAGGCTCTTGAGTCTTGGGTCAGTGCACTGCCCAGCCTGGCCCGTGGCCCCAGGGTGACCTCACAGCACGACCCCCAGGCTTCACCCCAGATCACACAGAAGCCGGTCGGCGGCCACCAACAGGCCCAAATGCCAAGTCGGGCTCAAGAAGGCGCGTGGGTGCCGCAGAGCAGCCTGTCAGTCTGGACGCAGCAGGGGCTGGCGTCAGGACAGCGGCTGTGCGGTGTGAACCGGGACCTCTGAGGGGGCCTAAGAAGTGGCCGGGGGGCGAGGCGGGGCTAGCCCAAGTCCCTGGCCCTGGTCCGTCTGCCTCGACGGTGTGGCAGTGAGCGAGGGGCTTCGAAGCTCCTTCTGCCCGATCCTCCTCTCCGGGGGGTACTGGGTGGGAGTGAGGGCGTCAGGAGGTGCCCACACCCAGGATGGAGGCACCAGAAACTAGCCTGGGTGTCAGTGCTGCTGCTGTGTGCGAGGCAGGGACAGCGCTGGGGGGCCGGGCGAAGCGACTCCTGGCCAGGGTGGGGGAGGAGTACTCGTCTCGGCTTCCAGTGCTTCAGTCTTTGCTGGGCAACACTGCCTCTGCCCTGTGACCGCTGGCCTTGGTGACCCAGTTCTGTCCCCACTGGCCTTGCCTGCTTCGTGCCTGCCCCGTAGCGTGCCCCCGTGATGCTGCCTCTTGTTCACGTCATCCTTCTTGGTCCACATCCGGCAGGGCTGAGGGCCCTCCCGGTGGCACAGGGGGCGGAACCCTGCCTCCCGCTGCCGGATCGAGAGGACGTACAAAGGCAGGACAGGAAGAGTCCCGCACAGTCCGCCAGCCCAGGCAGCCTGGAAACCTGGGCCCGGCGTGGCAGAGGCATGAATGCCCCCCTGGGCCTTCCCTGCCCTCCCCAGGCCCCTCCAGAGTCCTGAAACTCCTGAAGTGTGTCGAGGACTTAGACATGGTGGCCTGTGCAGGGCCTGGACTCAAAGGTTTGCCCATGGCCCTCGCTCCCTGCCTCCCTCCCTCCCGCGGGAACCTGACCTGGCTTGCGCCGTGTTTCCACCTTGGCGCTGGATAAACCTGTGTATCCTGAGTCACCACCCAGGCGTGCTGGGGGCAGGCCGTGCAGGGCAGGGGTCCTGTGATCAGCCACAGTGAAGAGCACTGGGCACCGTGCCCAGGGTGGTTCTTCCTGCTGCCGCTTATGCCCCTGAAGAGTGAGGCGTGGCTTGTGTCTGGGCCATGTGTGAATGGCGTTCTGTGGCTCCAACCTCTGGGCTTGGGCCTGCCTTGGCATCCCCCTGGTGAGGGGAGGAGGGGTCACGAAGTTGACGTGCCCTTCTCGGACTCTGCCGCAGGCCCTGTGTTCTCTCCATGGAGATTGCGTCCTCGCTGGAGAGCCTCATTCTGGAACACTCCCCCAGTTCTGGGTGGGTCTCTCGAGGGTGGTGCCTCGCCCAGCCCACCCAGAAGGACCCTATCGGACTTGGTCCGTGCAGAGACTCTGGACTCCCTGACTCCCCCACCAGCCGCCCTCAAGGCTGCTGCCCTAAAATCTTTTCCACATCCTGGAAACTCTCTCCTAGAATTGATTCCCAGGAGATGGAGTGGGGCCAGGGGACCCAAAATCCACTGATAGCTTGGCTCGCCGGGTATTAGTGCCCGTGTCAGATTTAGCCGTGGGCGCCCTGGGACACTGTCAGAAAAACGACAGCAATGACATGACCCACTACCGCCCTGACAGTCACCGATTACCAGTGGATGGAGCATCTTTCTGTGTTCGTTGTCATTGTGTCTCACTCGGAGCTGCCTCGGACACAGACCCCCCCCCCCCTTCTCTCTCTCTTACTTGTTTGTTTTGTTTCTTGGGCCACATCTGGTGCTGAGCTTCCTCCTGGCTCCACACTCAGGAATCACTCCTACTGGTGCTGGGGCACCGTATGGAATGCCGGGGATCGAGCCCTGCCGGCCGAGTGCGAGTGTGAGGCAGACGCCCTCCCTGCTGTCCTGTCACCCCTATTGTGTCTGATGTTGCGGTATCTGCTTCCGGTCTGACTTCTCTTGTCTCTTTTTCCTTGTCCGTGTCCTCGGTCAGGGGTGTTGGGAGGGAAAGTGGAGCCCGTGTCTTGCTCCGCTGTGTTGCGCCCGGAGTGCACAGTGCGTGCTCCACCCCGCAGCTCCAGCCCCAGCCCCATTTTAGGTTGTTTGTTTGTTTGTTTGTTTGTCTTAAAGGGTGTCCTTTGTTCTGAACAGCTCCGTTGGGTTTCTGACGGCCTGGATACTATTCGGCCACAGTGATTTTTGACCCTGGAGAATTTGGCACTAGTGAGAGAGCTTTCTAACCATCACACTTCAGGGGTGAGGGTGGGAGTGTGTTAGCATCGAGGACGCCAGTGACGGGAGAGCCCCTTCCCTTCCTCAGTCCTCTAGCCCACAGCGATGGGGTCACGGCTGAGGGTCTGCCGGAGAGATACAGATTCAGGATTGGGAACCGGCAGCTACTCTCTGGCGACTTAATTTTTTGTTTTGCTTTGTAGATGGGGGAGCCTTGGGGGGGCCACACCTGAAGATACTTAGGGTTTACTCCTGGCTCTGTGCTCAGGGATCACTCTAGCAGGGCTTGGGGGACCCCTGAGGGTGTTGGGGATCAAAACCTGGCAGGCGCCCTCCCTGCTGTACTGTCGCTCCAGCCTCTCCCTGTCTTGGAGCAGGCGGATTCTCTCCATGGAGACAGAGGTCGGGGGCCAGGACTGGAGGGAAAGGAGAAAAACAGCCAGGGCTTGGGACCTGCGCCTGAGAGCCACAGAGTCCCCAGTAGGCTGAATTTGACCGCTTCTTTGTTTTTTTTTGGGGGGGGGTCACGCCCAGCTGTGCTCAGCGTTCGCTTCTGGTGGGGAGACCGAATAGGTCACAGGAGATCCGACCCAGGTCAGCTACATGCAAGGCAGGCGCCCCGCCCGCTGTTCTGTCGCTCTGGCCCTGGGCTGTGCCAGTTCTGACCCAGCTGCTGCTCTGTCCTCGGGCAGACCGTGGGGCCGAGAGACTCGGGCATGGAAGCCCTTGGCTGTCTCTGCATCAGGCATGGGCTTCATGCGCGCACTCTCTGGCCCCGATGCCCACCCTGCAGGGCAGTTGCAGAACAGGAAGCTGCCAGGCAGAGTGGTTAGTGAGACCCAGCATCTCCCTACATGTGGGCACAGAGCTGGGTTCCTCCCAGGCAGCCGTGTTCCCACAGTTCCCCGCGCGTGCCTCCTCTGACACCAGCCTGCGCTCAGCCCACCTTCTGCTCCAGCCTTGCCCGGCGGGCCTCAGACCCCCAGCGCCCCGTGGCTGCAGGACCGTCCCCCACACCAGGACCTGCGTGACTCCTGCGTGCTTTTCTCTGTGCGGGGCCTTTGAGTGGCCTGTGTCAAGGGGATAGATTTCTGCTTTGAAAGCAACCAAAATATTTCAGAAGTCGGCGTGCTGATTGAGACCTCACGGAGAGCGCGCCTCGCTCCTTTGTCCTTATTTGTCTAAAGTATGGTTCCTTCGCCGCAAGCATTTCCTGGCGGCATTCTTGAGCTGGCGCCCAGCGTCACGGTCACGGTCCGCCTGCTCGTTTATGGAAACGGGGATAATTGATTCCGGCCCTTGCTCTTTGCAGCGGCCGGGGTGCCCGGGCTCAGAGGGCGGGTCTCGTCTCCCGCACTGTGTCTCCGGGACGGAAGTGCTCCATCAGTCCTGGTGAAAGGCCTTTCTTGTGCTTTGTGTTCCTTTCCCCAGCCCCCGAGAGAGAGAGAGAGAGAGAGAGAGAGAGAGAGAGAGAGAGACACACACACACACACACACACACACACGAGGGAATGTCACTGAACTTCTCTTTGCTGCTCTGGAATGAGCCCTTCCCCCCTCCCCCCCCCCACACACATATACACACACTCCCCGGGAGTACGGTGGGAAGACTGACCTTACTCCTGTCGGTGCTGAAAGAAAAGCCCTTTGGTGTCGCAGAGGGGGTGGGAGTCGAGGCACTTGCCTTCTGTGTACCAGTCCCAGATCGGCTCCCTGGCACTGCATAGCCTCCCCCGAGAACTGCCAGCAGTGAGCCCTGAGCACTACCAGATAGTACCTCAAACTTCTCCCGCCAGAAGAGCACTCGTTCTAGAGCTTTTTCCCTAAGTGAGTCCTATGGTGCCAGAGGAGGTGCTTTCTGGACGCCGAGTGATTTCCTTCCCCAAAAGGGGTGGGTCGGCCAGAAGAGTTTGGGTTCTCGGGTAACAGAGCCCGAGCGGGCAGCCTGCAGAGACAGGCGTGTTTGCCCTGAAGGTGGTTGTAGGGCAGTTGTCTCTCCATAAACAACACAAGGGGCAGAACGCAGCCCTCTTAGAAAGGGGGCGCCCAGCTAAACTCCCGGGGCTATGCGGCCGCCTATGTAGGGGGCATTTGGGGCCCATATTGGGCCAGTAAACTCAGGGCCTGGGCCTGCTGGACATGCACCCTGCTGCTGGGGCACCTCCTGGACTCTGTAACTATCCTTTGAAAAATCAGAGGTCACAGAGGAGCCTGGGTCTCTGCTGTGCACAACGGCAGTGGCTGCCGCCTGGACATCGGCCCGAACACGCAGCCCTGCTGGGCCGCATTGGCGAGAGTGGGAAGCAGCCTCTCCCCGGAATCCCACAGGCACCTCCGCCAACAGATCCTGTGTCCGTGCTTTGTTGTCTTTGGATGGAGGCGGAAGTCGGGGTCAGCAGGGCACCCTGGTGTCTGCGGCTCACCTTGCTACGGGTGGCAGAGAGGCCTGTGCTGGTTAACGAGTGCCTCCCTTTGTCCCCTGCAGGCTGGATCCTGATCGACCGCTGTGGGAAGCACTTTGGGACCATACTCAACTACCTGCGTGACGGCGCGGTCCCCCTGCCCGAGAGCCGCCGGGAGATCGAGGAAATGCTGGCTGAAGCCAAGTACTACCTGGTGCAGGGCTTGGTGGAAGAGTGCCAGGCAGCCCTCCAAGTAGGCATCGCCCGTCCCCTCCCATGGGCTGGGAACACACCAGCCCTCCGTTCCCTGCCTCGTCACTTTCCCCACGGCAAACCGGGTCAGATTCCCCCCACTGGGATGCTCAGAGATCTCCCCTGTGGAAGCTCGGGGGACCCGGGGATCCATCCCAGGTCAGCTGTGTGCCAGACAAGCACCTTCCCCTCCGTGCCCCCTCTCCTCCCAGCACTGACTCTCGGCTGCCTCTCCCTTGGGAGCCTGTCAACCCGCAGAAGCTCCCGGGGATCTGTGGACCTGACCCCACTGTCCTCCGGATGCTGGCATGCTAATTGCCCAGGCCAAGCCCTGAGGATGCAGTATGGTGCTGCACGGTTGGGTCAGAACCCCCGTCACGTGCCCTCCACTAGGCCACACCAGCCCCTCCCCATCCTCCACCCGCCGCCTCTTCTCTCCTTGGGGTCCTGGCCCTGTCCCCTGCCTCTGCCTCCGCCTCCTCCTTCCTGGCATCTCCCTTTGCCACATTATCTCTTGGCGCACTGGTCTAGAGCCAAGCGCTGCTCCCAAGTCTGAAACACATCCTCCTCCTCCCAGCGCAGTTCATCCCCGCTGGAGTGAGGAGAAACCAGCATGCCCCTCCCCTCCCCTCCCCGGCCCTGCTGGCCTCAGCACTGCCCAGCCTAAGTGCTCTGCTGGCCTGCACTGGGCGTATCCCTCACCCCTAGTATTCCCGGGTGTGGCCCGTCTGAAGTTTTTGCGATCGATACTGAAGTTGACCCTGTGTGCTGTGCTGGGCGTGTCTCTGCAGTTGCGCTTGGAGCAGGCAGCGAGCTGCTTTTGTTAGCTTTGCAGTTGGCCGGGGGTTAGTGCCTTTTTATTTTTTCAGCTGTCAGGCAAACCCAGGGTCCCACACATGAGCAGGCCTGCGTGTCCCCGCTGAGCCCACTCCCACACTGGTGCTCCATTGTTTCGCTGCCTGGCTTTTCTAAGTCCCTGCCCCTCATTCAGCCCACAGGGTCTCAGAGCTCACCTTGGTCTCTGTGGTCCCTGTGTGGCTGAGGTTAAGCCCCGGCTCTGACCTCTGGCTTTCAGCCCTACTTTTTCAGGGTTTTTTTTTTCCTAGCTTGGTTTCTTTCTATCCCATTTCCACGTGCCCACACCCCTCCTCAGGGCACTGCTTTTCCACATCACGCACTGCTCTCACTGCGCGTGCCCAGAGATGCGGCGCCTGCTCAGCTGTGACATTCTGCAGGTTTTTCCGGCTCCTTCATCGTCCTTCCTTGTCCCTCTCTGGGCGTCTGAGGGACTCTGTGCATCAGCTGTGGCTCCCTGTTGAGATTTGCGTCGGGCTCTGAGAAGCTTGAGGCCCAAGGGACTGGGGGTGAGGGGTGAGAGGGCACATGTTTTTATATGGAGACCGCCATGCCAGGGGTCAGGTCTGCGCCCTGGAGCGGAACCCTCAGCTCTCCTTCCTGTTGCGGATAAGCCGAGGGCCGGCTGTGTTTAGGGAGGTGAAGAGAAGAGGCCAGGGTCTGGGGGAGCCTCAGCGTTCAGTGTGTAGCGCCATCGCTCAGTTTCCCAGTTTCCCAAACCGCAGCCCAGCCCTGTCCTCGATGGTACCAGCTGCTCCAGGAAGTCAGCCTTCCTCCTGCCTGTGGGGGGTCCCGTGTGCTGCTGCGGCAGCAGACCCCCACGCAGAGGGGCCTTCAAGCTGTTTCTGGAGAGTTCTCCGCAGTCTTCGCCATCTGCCACTGGTGTGTGTTTCCGTGGCCGCCTCCTGGCTGTCCTCCTGGCTCAGCACTCGGGAGCGATCTGCTCGGCTTGGGCCTTCACACCTCTTTCATCTCCTGACCTTGCTCCTCTCCTTTCTCTTACGGTCTTGAGATTTTTTTTTTTTAATTCTCTGTGCTCCTGGCGTGGAGACTTAGGTCCGTGGAAGTGCTCATTCCCATGAGAAGTGAGCGCTGAGCCCTCCAGCCCGACGGAGGAGCAGAGTGAGTGGGGGGCTCTGCTCTTGTTCTTCTCCCACCTTCAGTGCCCGGTGGTGAGAACCTGCCTCTTCGGCCATCCCTGAGTGTCCGCCAGCACCCCCAGGCCAGCATCTGTGATCCCGTGCTGAGCGGCCTCCAGGACTGACATCTGTTTTGTTCCAGCAGAACAAAGATACTTACGAGCCATTCTGCAAAGTCCCTGTGATCACCTCGTCCAAAGAAGAGCAGAAGCTCATAGCCACGTCCAATAAGGTGGGCTCGGGAGCCTGGCGCCTTTTTGGTTTTTTGCCGCCAGAGGTGAAAGATGTTCTGGAAACGCTTGGAAAGACACCTGGGGTCGTGTCCCGAGCTGGACCCGGGAGGGGTTTTGTGAGCTCCTGCGCCTTGCCCGTATTCCCCCTCGCGGGGCTTGGGGGCAGGGCGTGGGTCTCCCTGTTCGGCCCGGGCCCCCGGGAAGCCAGAGCTTCGTTGCACCCCCACCCCCAACTAACTCTCTTCTTTCCTCCAAACTCTCCATAGCCGGCTGTGAAGTTGCTCTACAACAGAAGTAACAACAAGTACTCTTACACCAGGTAAGGGGCCGGCCGGGAAAGACCTCCCCGTCCTCCCAGAAAGACCTCTGTCCTCCCAGCTGGGCCCAGCCCCTCGTGTCCCTCCAAAGGTGGTCTCTGTGCCCTGGGAATGCTCAGGGACGAGGGCAGGCCACTGGCTGTCCGGCTTTGAGAAGCTGCGCGCCCTAAGAGGCAGATCTCTCTTCGCATGCAGTGCCGTGTTGTCAGCAGGTGCAGGGTGGTGCCACCGGCCCACTGGCCACTCCCCCTTGCCCCACAGCCTTGGGATTTTCTTCCTTTGGTTTACGGACACTCCATAGGGTCATAATCCGGGGTTGACTTTCGGGACGAGCTTCCCTTCTTTCCGGTGGGGGGGTCATCGCGCTGTGGCATGTTTCCATTGCCCGTTCCCTCTGACCAGCAACAAGGAACCCTTAAATGGCTGGGCTGCAGGTTATCCTTTTCCACGGCTGGTGCGCAGTGAGGGTTGTGTCCATCTTTGTGTGTCATAGGTTTTCCTTTCTGCTGGGCGATACCGAGTAGAATTACTGGGTCCTATGTGACTCTTGGTCTAGTCTGGTCAACATGGAGGAATTGCCCGTTTGTTTCCTAAAGTGGCTTTGTCTTTTGGAGGGTAGGGGGAGGTGGGTGGGGGTCACACTGAGTGATGCCCAGTGGTTCCTCCTGGCTCTGCACTCAGGAATCACTCCTGGTGGGACTCGGGACCATATGGGATGCTGGGGATTGAACCCGACTTAGCCACGTGCAGGGCAAGCGCCCTCCTTACTATCCCATCACTGCAGCCCAGAGTGGCGTTACCATTTTACATTCTTACCAACAATGTGGACTCCTGCTCTACGCTTTGGCCCTTGAGAATATGCTGTTCTTAGGAATTTGAGCAGGTGAAAGGACATTTCATGATTTCACTTATGACCCCCAAAACCTGGGGACGGAATGATGGCACAGCGGGTAAGGTGTTTGCCTTACATGCCGCCAACCTGGGTTTGATCCCCAGCACCCCATGTGGTCCCCTGAGCATCGCCAGGAGTAACTCCTGAGTATTGCCAGGTATGACCCAGAAAAAGCAAGAAAAAAAAGGGGGAAAGATTCCACCCCCCGCCCAAAAGCACCAGAGAAAGGCAAGTTTCCCGTGGTTGGTTCTAGTCCCATGCTTGTGGCTCGGTGGGACTCAGTCTCACGCACCCCCTCCTGTTCCCTGTGCCCTGTGCCCGCGGGTAACTCAGGATCACAGGTATCGAGGCCAGGGCTGCCTTCCCTGGGCCTCCAGTTAGTTTGACCAGGGCACCCGGCTGGTTTCCCGTCCCTCCCCTGCTCTGTGCTCTGGGACGGCAGTGCCTTCCTCTTGCCATGGTTGTGGGGCTGCGAGCGGAGAGTGGCAAGAGCGACCCGCTGGTGGAAGCCACGTGACAGAGTGGCTGTCAGTTCCCTCACGTGATCACGGTCACCGTCACTGTCTTCCCGTTGTTCATCGATTTGCTCGAGCGGGCCCAGTGACATTTTGGGACGTGTTACTGTGTTTGGCATATTGAATACGTCACGGGAGCTTGCCGTGCGGACGAAATCCTCTCTGTCGCTTGCCGGGCTCTCCGAGAGGGGCAGACGAATCAAACTCAGTTTGGCCGTGTCGGCCGCGTGCAAGGCAAACGCCCTCCCCACTGTGCTGTGGCTCCAGCCCACCACGTGATCGCCCCCTCGAATGTTCTTTGCAGCAACTCTGACGACAACATGTTGAAGAATATCGAGCTGTTCGACAAGCTGTCCCTGCGCTTCAACGGGCGGGTCCTGTTCATCAAGGACGTCATCGGGGATGAGATCTGCTGCTGGTCCTTTTACGGCCAGGGCCGCAAGATCTCTGAGGTCTGCTGCACGTCTATCGTCTACGCCACCGAGAAGAAGCAGACCAAGGTGACGCCCACAGACGGGCCCGGGGTGAATGGCCGGGGGAGGTAGGGCATTCCACCTTCCCCACCTTCCCGCTCTACAGAAGGGAAGGCAGCTGGGAGGGCAGTGCTGGTGCTCCCTCTCCTGGACATCCTCATCATCCTTTTGGGCCCTGGACAACTCGGGGAAACAGACGGGTGGTTCTCTTCCGGTGCTTAGCTCTGTGACAGTCGTCCGGACCCTTTCCTGTCAATGCAGATTCTGGTGTACTCTGTACCCAAGGCGCCTTCTCCCTGCCTGTACCTCTCCCATGCGCCAGAAACGTTGGTGGAGTTTATCAGCACAGCCTGTGCCCGTCTCACCCCCCTCCATGTTTCCCATCTGCATGGCTCTGTCACTTTCTTCAGGGCATGCGCCATGGGCACCTGCAAGCTCTTTGTCTTCTTACCCTCTGACCCGGACTGGCCCTCCATCCTTGGGAGGCCTCCCGGGTTCCTCTGTGAACCTCTCTGGCTTCCTTCCCCGCCTGAGCAGGACTCTTGTTTTTTTGCTTTTGGTCTTGGGCGCCACACCCAGTGTTGTTAAGTGGTCACTCCTAGCTCTGCACTCGGGAATCACCCCTGGCAGTGCTTGGGGGACCACGTGGGATGCCAGGGATTAAACCCAAGTCGGCTGTGTTTCAGGCACATGCCCGACTTGCTGTACTATCACTCCAGCCACCTGGGTTGTCGTTTTTTAGAGATTTTCATATAGGGGCCCTCTGCCCTTGGTCACGCTGCTTAGCTTTTAGAGTACTGAGTTCAGAAAGGACAGACAGTACATGCTGAGTTTTGATGGGGCTCCGAGGGTTCAAGACCACATGGTGTGATCGCAGCCCTTTAGAGGCCCGCAGGAAGGATCCAGAAAGCCTGTCCTTGTGTGCAGAGCTGGTTAGCAGTGACCAGGTGCCATAGCGGCCCCTTGGCTCCACCGCCTCCCCGGCAGGCTTTTCGTTCCCACTGGGTGCCAGGTGGCTGGGGCTCTCCGGGGCTGTTGGGGATGGCAGCCCCACACCCGCAGGTGTCCTCAGGGCTGCGATTGGAACCCACAGACTCGGAGCTGTCCCAGGCAGCTTCAGATGCTTCCTTTGTTGTTGTTTCATAATTGGCATCTTCTCCTCCTCTGTCTGACTTGCTGAGTGCCCTGGTAATTCTTTGTTTGGTTTTTTTTTTTTTTTTTTTTTTGATTTGGGGGCACACCCGGAGATGCTCAGAGCTTACTCTTGGCTCTGTGCTCTAGACTCACTCCTGGTGGTGCTGGGGGAGGTGGAATGGACCCGATGGGATGCTGGGGATCGAACTCAGGTTGGCTGCTTGCAAGGCAAATGCCTCAATCCCTTTCCTTTCTGGCCTACCCTCGTAATTCTTTGACTTATCCAGCTGTCTTTTGTAGAAGGGGTGTGGCTTGCAGAAATGACACATTAACCATTTGACCCTTAATCTGATTTCCTGAGCAGCATATAATAAGGAGGTATAGGTATATAAGTACACAAGTGACATTTAAGTCTTTTAGTGTATGTGTGCGTGTGTGTGTGTGTGTGTGTGTGTGTGTGTGTGTGTTTATACTGCATGTTTCAGTTACCACACCTGGCTCTGTACTCAGGGATACTCCAGGTAGTGCTTGGGGAACTGTGTGGGGTGCAGGGGATTGAACCCGGGTCATCCACATGCAAGGCAAGCACCCTCCCCATTGTGCTGCCACTCCAGCCCTCACATCGTATGTTTCTGTTGATCTGCCTCTTGACTCTTCCTTGTCGTCTTGTGTCTCTGTGTCCTTCCAGTGAGTTCAGTTTTCAGATCAACTGATTTTTGTCTTCCCTGCTTCTTGTCATTCTCATGCGGCACCAGAGTGATAGTGCAGCGGCAGGGCTGGCCTTGTTCACGGCCAGCTCAGGGTTGATCCCCTGCAGGTGTGGTCCCCAAACCAAATAAAAACCCAAAATTTTGGTGTGGTTTGTCCAGTCTCCCCTCTCCTTGCTGAGACTTTGCTCGCGTTTGCTTTAGGGACATCTAACCTTGTTAGAGCATTTCGGTCACCGCTGCCTTGTGTTTTGGTCAGATTGCTCCGGCCTCCTTTGTCACTCAGGCTTTGGCAGCGCCCCCAGTCTGCTGAACAGTACAAAGAGAAGGCACTTGCCTTGCATGTAGTCACGTCAGCGGTGACTCTGGCTTGATCCCCAGCACCACCTTGTGTTCCCTTAAGCACCGTTCAGGGGACACTTCTTAGCAGAGTCAGGAATAGAACCTGAGTGCCCCCGGGTGTAGCCCAGCCCCCCTGTCCCAGGAGTTCCAGGGGGCTCACTGCAGTCCCTGGGGGCCTGCTGAGTGCAGGTGCCTGTCATGTGTGCGTGCCAGTGCGCCCTGCTCACTTCCTCCCCCGGGTCTCCTGCAGGTTGAGTTCCCTGAAGCCCGAATCTATGAGGAGACCCTGAATATCCTGCTGTACGAGGCCCAGGACGGCCGGGGACCCGATAATGCACTGCTGGAGGCCACTGGCGGGGCAGCCGGGCGCTCCCATCACCTGGACGAGGACGAGGAGCGTGAGCGTGAGCGCATCGAGCGGGTCCGGAGAATCCACATCAAACGCCCCGACGACCGAGCCCACCTCCACCAGTGAGCCCGACGGGGCTGCCCCGCCTCCGCTCGCCCGCCGTGCTCCTCTCGGTTCCTGCGCAGGCTCCGTGGAGCCCCGAGAGACCGTTAACAAGCCAAACAACTCTTATACTTCCCGACAAGGTAGACGGATTGTCTGTAGGCAGGTGGACGCACCCCTGGTGGCGGCCAAGCGTGTCCTGGTCTCTCCTTCCCGGGAGGGTGCCTGGATCCCGGCTTCCGCCCTTCTCGGAGGACAAGCATGTGTGGATGGGACGTGCACGTGAGAGCCCTTGTTTGCAGTATTTATTTCTGTGAGTGGTGACTACCTGTTTGAAATGGTTGGATGACGAGCCCTTTGGGTTTCAGGTCGACAGCTCCCCAGGGCACCCTTCCCCCGCATTGATGGGCACCAGCTGTGTCTTCAGCCCCTCCCTCTCCCACTGTTGGCCAGACCCACGGCCTTGCTCCAAGTCCTCTGCAGCAGGACATCGCCCGGGCACGCTGCCCAGTCATCACCGCCAAGGTGGCCACTCAGGCACTTGGTGCCTCAGAGCTCTTGCCTGCCCGGCCCCACTCAAGGCACAAGTTTGTGACCACCGTGGCTGTGCTTTGGTCTGGTGCTGGCCAGGTCTCCAGGCCAGAGGTGCCCCTGGCGGTGTGTGCCCGCTGCACTACAGGAAGGCCTGCTGGCTCCAGGCTCTACTTCCGCCTTGGCCCTGTCCTGCTGGACTTGCTGCTGCAAGTGGATGTCCCCAACCCCCCAGAGATCCCCCCGAGGAAGGCCACCATGGGGGTAGCTTCATGGCTGTCAGTGTGGCCATCACCCAGGGGTCCCTCTCGTTTCTTTGATTTTGACGGTGTGGAGCGAGCATCTGTGAGCGAGTTGAGCGTGGGTATGGGCCCCGACGGGGGCCGTGTGTGACTGCAGATGGGACCGTGGGCTCGTGGGCCACTGGAGTCCGGCCGTCTGCCGGGGGCTCGTGTCATGCAGACGCTCCCGGTTACCTACCTCCCGGGCTGCGGGCGGCTGCGGGCGGCAGCGAGCGGAGACTAGACTATGTGGAGCGGTGATGACAGGGTGTGAGTGTGAGTGAGTTGGGGAGGGGAGGGGCTCTGCCTGCCTGAGGCGGCTGTGACCGGTTTATACCAAAGGGACTCCTAGGGGCAGCCTTTGACATTTTGTATTCCCAAAATGGAGTTTATATTTTGAAATGATTTTTACGGTTTGGACCCTGTTTTCCGGCCCAGCGGCAGCTCTAAGACTTTATCTTGTCCCCTGCAGAGCTGCCTGCGCTAGCACAATCAGTGAGTGACCCTGAGGAACACACCCTGGGCAGATGCTTTTAAAACTGCCCTCCAGGGAACTCTGGATTCCCCTAGGTGAAAGCTGACCGGATAACGTTTTCATAGATATTTTATACTGTTCACAACCAACCCTTGGGTCGAACTTTTTTTTTTCTAGAAAAGTAAAAAGAATGTTTTGCTGTTTTCTGTAGGAATGGAAAAGCCATCATAATTTGTTTGTAAAAATGTTTACCAAGGAATACTTTGTGGAACAATCGACTGTCAATCTGATGTGTTTTGGCTTCTGCATCCTGTGACCCAGTGTTTCAGGCTGTCTCTCGACATTTCCTTTTCTTGCAACTTTGAAGTTTCTGTAGTTTCGCGTTTTGGCTTCCTGGGGTTAGGAAAAGACTCAGAAAACATTTCATGTTTGTCGCCGTGAGGTGACAGAGGGATGTCTTGTCCCAGCTCTGTCACCAAATGCGTTCTCCAGGGAAATGAGTCTTTGTGAGTTGGCCCGAAGGGCAAATAAGAGTCGTTCTCTGTCGTTAAGGCTCATCTAAGCAAAACTCTGTCACTGGGCAATGGGTCAGGTTTACTTCACTGGAAAATTGTGAGCCATTTCATGTAACAAGATCGGTTCATTCCCATCAGCGCTCTCTCACCGTGACTAGGGGCCCCTGCCCAGGTGATTCCTGGCACAGCCGTTCCCTCAGGGTACCCCCCCACCCCCCACCCCCCAGCTGTGTGTCTCCGTATGAAAAAAGTGCTCTAAGCTTCAGAAGTAGTGACTGCATTGTGCAAGCATTTGTGGGCGTAAGTACAATAAAAGTTCCACTTCCATTCAAATCTGTTTTCTGGGTCTTTTCAGAAATAATCTGCTTTCCCTCCGTTCAGCAGGCGCAGGGTGGCAGCGGCGTGGTCACCGCTGCCCTGGGTGGGGAATGAGGTAGAACTTACCAGCTGGAACTGCAGACAGCGCTCAGAAACAAAGGTCAAAGACTGGGTAAAGCTGCATTTATTGAAAGCAAACGTCCCCTTTAGCAGGGCCGTGAAGTGTCGTGTACCTGCGGGCCGTTTGCTCCAAGCTGCTGTGTGCTCAGAGAGGGAGAAACTTGC
The DNA here is from genome assembly GCA_028565675.1 of Sorex palustris. Lineage (NCBI taxonomy): Eukaryota > Metazoa > Chordata > Mammalia > Eulipotyphla > Soricidae > Sorex > Sorex palustris. The sequence continues at coordinate 22,623 of JAOXYA010034679.1, forward strand.
TTGTCCCAGAGTGGCGGGGCCCAGTTCCCCCAGGGTGGGGGCCCGTCGGGGAACTTTGTGCCAGCCCTTCGGGTGACTCGGATCCCTCGCAGACAACATGACCAGCGCCACACCCACAGGGCCCAGCTGTGTCTCCGGGCTCGCCCCTTCCCCTGGGCTGTTGGAATCAGCCTTGAAGGCGCAGCTCCCTGGAGCCAGTTCCTCGGTCAGTCGGTGAGCTGCGGCGGCAGGAGCAGGGACGCACTCCTTTGTCAGGACCCCATGTGGACCGACACCTAGGAGAGTCAGCGCTTGGGTCAGGACTCTCCCGCCGGGCCTCCCTGGGAAGGGAGCGATTTTCACCGACTGCCACCTGAGGAATCCGGTTCCACCCACCACCAGACAAGCCACATTCAGTAACGGGCTCCGAGCCCCAGGCCCGTTGGCATCTTCAGCCAGAGTACTCAGGAAGAGGCGATGTCAGCACAGAGAGAGTCGAAATCAGAGGCTGATGTGATAGTACCGTGGGTGGCGTGCTTCCCTCGTACATAGCCAACCCGGTGTGTAATCCCCAGCACCCCACATGGTCCCCCATGCTCTTTCTAGGAGGAATCCCTGAGCACCGCTGGGTGTAACCAAAAAACAAAAATGAAACAGTCGGTTGAAGACAGCATGTAAACTAAAAAATATGCTTATACTGGGTTACAAAATGATGCTGACATTTTGTGTGGTGGGGGGTAGGTGTTGGGGCCACACCCACACTGCTGGCAGAGTTCGGGGAACTGACCATATGTGGTATTGGGGTCGAATCAGGTTGACTGCATGCAAGGCAAGCCCCTTCCTTGCTGTCCTCTCTCTCCGGCTTAAATGTTTTCATTTGTCCCTCAAGAATTCATAGTATTTCGGGGGCTGGAGCAATAGCACAGCGGGTAGGGCGTTTGCCTTGCACGCGGCCAACACGGGTTTGATTCCCAGCATCCCATATGGACCCCTGTGCATCGCCAGGTGTGACCCTAAAAGAAAAAAAAAAGAATTCATAGTATTTCATGTTTGTTCTCGGATAGAAGATGACTGTGCTCGAGCCACGTATATAAAGGTCCGTAGTTAAGTGTGAATTTGAAATGTGGGCAGGCATCTGGCACAGAGAGAAGAGAGTACATACTTTGCATGGATGAGGGTCCCAGCAGAAGAAAAATGTGGGGCTCGAGCAATACTACAGTAGGTAGGGCACTTGCCTCGCACACGACAGACCGGGGTTTGATCCCCAGTGTCCCAAATGGTCCCCTAAGCACTGCCAGGAGTGATTCCTGAGTGCAGAGCCAGGAGTAACCCCTGAGCATTCAGATGTGGTCCCAGAACCAAACAAAACATGTCTGAGGTTCTTAATTATTGGCAGAGTGAATACTTTCCAGTGGGGCGGGTCCTCGCAGGGTGGGAGATCAAACCCAGAGCCTCGATTCCCCAACCTGTAAAATGCATCAGCCTTGGCTTTTGAGTCCGTGTCCTCCCTTGGACACGTGTCTCGCTTGCTTGTATCTGTGTTTGCTTTTTCCATTCAGGAGAAGCCCCGTATTCTCTCTTGAACCCGTACTTCCCTTTCTCTTACCCACATCTACGTTGAATTAAAACATTTGCTTCCCCAAAAAGAGGGTGGGATGGGGAATTCAGCCTCTTGGCTTTTGATACGTCATTTCCGGCCATGACTGAGTCAAGAGTCTGCTCCTCATATCACCTGTGAGTGAGGGTGCTGGACCTGTCAGCCTGGTACGAGGCTCCAGGTAGAGGCTCCAGGTGCGAGTCTCACATGACAGACTCCCAGCCCCCGGCCTGACGCCTTCGTGTCCCTGTGAAAAGCTGGGCTTCCACATTGAAAAGGAAGCCTGTTTAGTGTCGACCTTGCTCACTGGCAGATAAAGCTTTGCTTCCCACCCCCCACCCCCCTCAGGGTTTGAAACAATACATCCAATACAAAAGAAAAAATTTCAAAAACTTCATTTTTCTCCCATTTTGAGCCACGGATCCAGCAGAGCTCAGGAACTGTTCCCAGCTCCGTGCTCAGGAGGGACCCCTGGTGGTGGTCCAGAGCTATATGAGATGGAACGGGTTGCCAGCTGCGAGCAGGGTAAGGGCCTTCATCCCCGTGCACTGTGTTCTTCTTCAGATGTAGATGTGAATACAGGGAGACAGCGAATGCAGTTACCATGGTGAGGCTTGGGATTCTCTTGTGCATTCTATTCCCAAAACGGTTTCCCTCCCCACCCAACACCGCCACTCACCACTGTTAATTGTCCTTTTTTGTCTTTATAGATTTGTTCTTCCGGTCCAGTGTCAAAAACAATTGCACCTTCTCTCCCAGGACTTATATAAAACTGTAAACTTAAAATGCACAAAGTGTTAAATGACTGCTTCCCCTCACCTCAGGGCAGCCAAGGAGAAAGCTGGACCAAGCTCAGGATTGAATTCAGGTTCCTGCGTTTGCCTCCGATGGCACCAGTAAACTACCCGTTTCTGGCATCATTTGACCCTCATTCAGCTGGGCTGTGTCTCTGGCTTTTGGGACCACTCCGGGATCACTCCTGGCCATTATCAGGAGACCCTAGGACGTGCTGGGGTACAAGCCCAGCCACGTGTAAGGCAAGTGCCTTAGCCACTGTACTATCTCACTGGCCCCCATCAGTTGAGGATCTGAAAAGCCCTGTCTGAAAGTCAGGGACGTAGAGTGGGCGTGGGGCTCTCCTGGCCCACAGAATAGACCATCCCACTCTCCCTGACCCGTGGGGACTTTCTCCTCTGGCCACAGAACTAGACCCCTGGGATGCTGTGGGTACTGGCAGCCCTGGGGCTGTGTGTGGCACCTCCCCGGGCTGCTGAAAGACCTACGGAGCCTCAGGGTGGCCTCCCAGTGTGTGAGCACTCGGGAATCACTCCTGGCAGTGCCAGGTCAGGGGGCGGGGGGGACGGGAGGGGATATACGGGGTTCTGGGGACTAAACCTGGGTTGACTGCAGGCGATAGCACAGCGGTAGGGCATTTGCCTTACAAGCGGCCAACATGGCCGACCCGAGTTCAATTCCTCTGCCCCTCT
>JAOXYA010034680.1:0-12836 GCA_028565675.1 Sorex palustris
TTACTGTGTCTGGCATATTGAATACTCTCGGTAGCTTGCCAGGCTCTCCAAGAGGGGCGGAGGAATTGAACTCGGGTCGGCCATGTTGGCTGCGTGTAAGGCAAACGCCCTACCGCTGTGCTATCGCAGCCGGCCGAGAGATTAGGTTACGTGCTTTTAAATTTTGAGAGATGACAAGGTTACATGAATACATATAGTAATAAAGAAAGACAAAATTTACTGCAAACCACTCAATAAAAGGTAATCCTCATAACTAGGCTTGTGTTTAAACATACAAATATAATTCACTGTATCACTGTCCATCCTGTGGATCATCAAATTACTCAAGCAGGTGTCAGTAATGTCTCTAATCCTCCTAGCCCTGAGATTTTAGCATCCTCTTGTTACTCGTCTTTTCCTAGCAATTGGAGGCTCTTTCAGGATCAGGGGAATGAGACCTGTTGTTACTGTATTTGGTATATCAAATATGCCACGGGGAGCTTGCCAGGCTCTGCCCGTGAGGTGGGATACTCTCTGTTGCTTGCCTGGCTCTCCGAGAGGTGACTGAACCCCATCAGATATGGTGTAGTAATTGTAAAAAATGGGTAGGAAGTTTCTTATAATGTATAATAATTGAGGCTGCACGGTCCAGAAAGCGGCCTGGAATGTGGCGGTGGTTGGGCAGTGGATTATATGATTATATGTATTTAATTTATCCAGGCAAACACATCATTTTCATGAAATTCTAGGCAAAAAAGGACAAGCATGAGAACTATCTGATGTGTTTAAAAGGAACTCGAAATCTAAAGTTATGAGCTCCTTTTGTTTCAGTGGCTTCCCACCGACTCTGTGTCCTGTCCCAGACAGGATAGGGTGGATACAGGACCACAGTTGCAGCTGCCTAAGTGCTTGGCTACTGATTTTCGGATGGAAGAGCTAAACTCGCTTGGGTTTCACAGAGGATCTGGACAGCAGGGAGTGAGGGAGACTAAGAGGAGAGACCAGGCTCTCAGCCAAGTGAATACAACCTGCTTTTCTTTTCTTTTCTTTTCTTTTCTTTTCTTTTCTTTTCTTTTCTTTTCTTTTCTTTTCTTTTCTTTTCTCTTCTCTTCTCTTATCTTCTTTCTTCTTTCTTCTTTCTTTCTTTCTTTCTTTCTTTCTTTCTTTCTTTCTTTCTTTCTTTCTTTTGGATGGGGAATAATTTATTAACGACCCTGAGAAGACCTAAGACTTAGAATTATACTATTTTTTGGGGGGGGAGGGTCACACTCAGAGGTGCTCAGGGCTCTGCACTCAGGGTTCATTCCTGGAAGGCTTGGGACAACTTAGGTCAGCTACATACAAGACAAACACCCTACCAGCTTTACTATTGCTCTAGCTTCAGAATTTTTATCTTTAAATATTAGTTTTTATGCCATGTCTGTCAGTATTTGAACTTACTTTCAGTTCTGTGAATCATTCCTGGCATTGTTCTGCGGACCATATGCAGTACTGGGGTTTTGAATTGGGGTTGACCACATGCAAGGCTAACACCTTTGCTTCTCCAACTCAGGCATGGAAACATTTTTATTGTAGCATTTTAGAACATTTTTGATTACAAAATATGTGTGTTTATTGTGTAAGTTTTCATTAGGTTCTGAAAGAATTCTTCAGAAACCAGTGTAACACATCACCAGCTGAAGAACTCCCTTACTCCCTTCTTCCCCGCCTCTCTTCCTTTTTCACCCTTGCCTACTCCAATCCAGCATTCCAGTGTACCCCTGTGTTCTTTCTGAAACAGAGATACCTTTGAGTCTGCCCCCCTGGGAAATCTTTCATAGTTCTCTGCCAGTGGTTATATGGAGCCAGAATCAGGCTGCAATTAGTGATAGCTTTGTGGGGATGTGGGGCAGGCAGTAATACAGGAACCTGCATTTATAGGACTCAGGTGCTTGATATAATTTTTTTGTCACTATCTTCAAAATCATAATAATGTTGAACAGGATCCCTTCCCACGGGTATCACTGTGCCGTGACCCCCGCACCCCCAGTCCTGTCCTTAACTAATTGCTTCTCATATATAGCTCCTTACTTTTGCATAGAATTGTTCTTTATGCCTGTAGCCCACTCCTCTACTCTTCCTCTGGTTAACCCCAGAGAAATTTTGAGGCTTAGTGCAGCATTTCCCCTTAAGGACCCTTTTCCCCCATGTCACTGACATGCCTTTTTCATCCTGAGACCCATGACTCATCACACTGCAAGTAACAACCCTTGAATTCAGACTGTGAACTTCTCTTCTTTTTATATTTTGGTTTTTGGGCTACACACAGGAGTGTGCAGGGCTTACTCCTGGCTCTGCATTCAGGAATGATTCATGGTGGGACCGGGGGCGGGGTATGGGGTACGGGGAATTGAACCCAGGTTGACTGCATGCAAGGCTGCTGTGAATATCTTGAGGCAGGGACTGACTCCCACTCTGTATCTTCGTGGCTCCCAGGGCCAGGCGTGTAGAATCACGTTGATGTGCAGAATGCCAGGCTCTGCAGATGAAGACGGATGAACACAGCTAACTCTCCATGACAGGAAATGGTAGTGCAGTCTGAGTCTGGAAAATGACTTGTAGCAGTGTTTGAATGTGGAGAAAATCCTGATTTTGAGTCTAAGTTGGAGCCTTTTCCATTTAAACAGTAGATATACTTAAAGGAGGAAAGGGTTTACTAAAATATCTGGTTCTGTCCTTTGCTTGTTGTATACACATGACCTGCATTTTAACCAGCTATCGAGGTCCTGTGCTGACCATGGGGGAGTCCCAAGAGAGAGGAGACCCACAGTCATTATGACTCTGGTGCATAGAGTCCAGGGGAAAGGCCCCATGAGACCCACCTCATTAATTTGTGGAAATGATGGGTTTCCCGAGAGAATTTGATTAAAGGCTGAGCCTGGTTTTATCTGGGTTCTGGGTGAATGGAAATCCATCATTCCCCTAAGTATTCCAAGCACATTCTCTGTGCAAGGGAGGATGTTCCAGATGAGAAAGCACCCACGCCAGGCGCAGAGATAATGGCTCAGCACATCGTGGCCGTGGGATCTATCTGCGTCCATCCCTCGTCTTTCCAGAAGGAGCAAGCATCTGTCTAATGATAATGAGAGCATCTGTGTCCTCACTGTAACTTCCCACTATTAGTCCCTGCTTGTGGCTGCCAAGACTCTGGGCTCTTGTGTGCTCCATATCTCTCATGCAGGCCCTGCTTTTCAGCCTCTGCAGCTCTGTGAGACCTTGCACTCTCTTCTGCTGACCATGTGTGAAGACCAACCTCAAAGGCGGCTGCCATTGCAGTCGGTTCTGGAAGCCTGTTGGGCTCATCGGCCGGAAGTGGCCGGATACCCAGTCTCTGCCAGTCTCCATGTCAGACAGCTGGTCACTGTGGTTTTGGATACCATCTCTCAGGTTGGTCTCAGTTAGTGCTTTCCCACCTAGGAACTCTGTGTGACTGTTGGCATTTAAGTGAAATGACTGCTAATTAAGATATAATAAAAACTCAGTTCCTCAGGAACACTTACCACATTTTATGTACTTAGCAGCTGATGATCGCCATATTGGACAGGGAAAATTTAGAACATTCCCATTATCATGGTCCTTTTTTGGGAAGCATTGGCAAAGATGTTTGGGTAAGCCCAAATTCCAAATGTGGCTAAGACCCCAGGGATCTTTGAAAGTGTTGCTTCAATGAGTAGAATCATGCTTATAACTTGGAAATCAGTGCACTTACAAAACTCAGCTCCAGGGGTGGGGAGATAGTAAAGGAGTTTATGCATATTCCTGGCATGTTCCTGACCTGGGTTCAATTCTTGGTACCACACGTGTACCACACGTTCCCAAGTGTCACCAGATGCAGCCCAGGATGTCCTGAGCACTTCAAAGGATTGCTCCAGTGGTCCCCAAGAACCACCATGTAGCCCTGAAGGTCCCCAACACTGCTGGGTGACTGGCTGATCTCTGCTACCATAGGTCTAGAGCAGCATTGCATCCTCTGGCCCTTGCTCTGACCTTCTGGCAATTGGCCTAGAATTGCTGATGATGTCACTGCGTCTCTTGAGCATTGCTTGGGAGTCTCACTCCCAAGACCCCCAATCAACTCTATAAAAAGTCTTCATTGCCTTAGATTGCATGGGTCCTGGCTTTTTCCTTCTACTTCAGATGTATCTATATCTATATGTATATTGGATTTTTGTCCACACTTGATGGTGCTCAGTCATTACTCCTGGCTCTGTGCTCAGGGATTACTCCTAGTGGGATCAGGGGGCCCATATGCATGTCAGGGATAGAACCTGGGTTGACTATATGCAAGGCAAGCCCCTTACTTACTTCTGTACAATATCTCTGGCCCCTCAGTTACCTTGCACCTGCAGGGAGCCTTCCTCCTACATTTGCCACACTGTGCAGCTCCATAATACCTGGCAAGAGACCTGGCACATGCACTCACTAGGCTTAGGTCAGTTTCCTCAGAGCAAAACCAGAGTCGGGATTCTTAGGTAAGTTATTCATGTGCTCTCAGGATTGGGCCAGTGATGTAAGGGAGCTGAATGGGGGCAAGTTGTACGAGGAATCATTCAGCCAGAAGCAGTGTCAGCTTGATATCCACTGCAACACACACCAGTAATTGCATTATGGTCAAATGCCAGCCAGGTCCTGGCATTATCTCCTTGATGCCAGGGCCTGTATGGGATGGCTGAGGGAAATGAGGTGCCCGTGGCTCTCTGTACGGAGGTTTGTACTGTAGAGGAACCAGGGAGGTAAGGCTGGAGACCTGACATGTGCTCCAATGCACAGGGGCAGGTTAGAGAACTGAGGCCAGGACAAATGACAGGGTTATGTGGATGGAGGGGAGAACATAGCTAGAGGGGACAACTAACAATCAGAAATGCTTCTCTTATCCCACCGTTCTTTTTCTGCATGCAATCATGTTGTTTCTTTTAGTTGAGTGATGGGATTTGGCAGGAATAACATTCTTTTTGACTGACTGATTGTTAGAAGCTATCAGTCATTAGGGTGTCCTTTTCCTCTGACAGATGCTGGAGTGTCCTGTAATGCTTCTCTTGGGGACCCATCAGGCATATTTGAGCCATTTATTCAATAATTATTGGGGTACTGGACTGAGTGACGTACAAAAAACACAATGAGTTTGGGGGAACAGATAAGCAAGAAACAGTGGCTGAACTAGTCTGATGGGGGAAAACTGTGAGCAAAATGGTCAAGAAAGGAAGTGAGAGGACACCTACATCTGCTCTAGGGCAGATGTAGATAGAGAACTAAAATAGAGAAGACTGAGCTCTGACTCCTGTATCCTGGCAGGAAGGCCCTGCTCACTCAGTGTGTGCCCAAGCAAAGCACAGGTGTTTATAGGTTTGGAGGGTATATGAATACCTCTAGGGTGACTGTGGATGTTGGGGTCTGATTCCCAGAAAATATGTTGTGAGTCTCCCACTGTGGTGGACAGATTCACCAACTTCAACTGCTAGCCAGATTATTTGTGTCCACATCAGTACCTTCATCTTGACCTTGGGATGCAGATGGACAATGCACTTTCAGGTGGAGAGGGGAGTTGTGGAAGAAAAGTCTTTTGTGCAGAAGGACAGAAGTTACCTACTCAGAACCAGGCTGCATCAGGCAAGCTGTGAGAGGCCACCTGCAGGAACCCAGAAGTGCCGACATCCCTGTGGAGGTGGGTCCTGTGTCCTGAGCATTCCCTGAGCAGAACAGTCGTACCCAGTCCACATGGACCAAATGTCCCTACTGCAGAGTAGAGCAGCTCTTGAAAAATTGCACTACTCCAGGAAGCCCTGCAATAAAAGGAACTGAATTTAGGGTTCATCTATGTTCAGAAAAACATTATTATGAGATATAATTTACAGTAATTTGTATCCAGTGTACACTCTTTTACTGAGTCCTAACTATCCAATCTGATGAGACAAATGAAAATAATACAAAAGAAATTTTTGCTTAATTTTTTTCAAGGTTGAGTGAAAGAAAAAATAATTTGTACAACATAGTTTGTTGTTGTATTAGGTATGTTCAAATAATGGCTGTTAGAACAATCTCCAAATATTCCAGTATTATCTGTTTTTCTACTGAACCTGAGCTCTTATTTGTAATGGAAGTTTTGGTTGTTTGCTCTCAGAAAAGATACCCTTAGTCCTTGAGCTTTATCTTCTCCCTAATACTGCCCCAACTCTCTGTACTGTCATTTTCTTTTTCATTTTCCACTTGAGTAAATAGACTCAGATAAGTAATTTTGCCAAGGTCATGTCACCAGCAAGTTGTGGTGCAACACTCCCAGCTACCCAGTATTCTTTCTCTGCCCATGACCATCATCACATCATTTTGTTAGTTTCAGAGAGAAGCACGGAGACCCAGAGCTCCCTGGAGCCAGCTCCAAGTTCCTCTACACACAGTCACTGTGGTGTTTCTGTTAACAGGTAAGAGGCAAGGTGCACAGACCGAACTTGGTCTGGAACTTTGATGTGTGATCTACTGTTTTCTTTCTTTTGCTGGCTACTGGTGAGAAAACCCTTATTTTTCCAGAAAAAAAGGGGAAAGGGCCTTATTCCATTAGTAGGTGAAAAAATGACACTTAAGTAAGCATGAAGCCAAGTAAGCATGATGAGGGTAGGACAGTCTCCTCTGGGAGAGTTCAGGCTTAGGAATTCATCGACAATGTACTATCAAATTGTGATGATCCCACCTATGTGAACTACATAACAAGCACCTCCAAAACACAGTGGCTCGAAACCATGAGTTTTTTACTTCCCAAGTCTGTGAGCTGGGGGTCTAGGTTATGCTAAGCTTGCAGGTTCCCCTGGACTCTGTTTTGTGGAGGCTTGACTAGGAGGCCTCTCTTAGGGACTGGCTGTGTATTTGGGAAGTGGCTCCTCTTCTCTTTCAGCAAACTGAACTGGGGTCTTCTGAAAAATAGAAGCTGAGAGAGAAAAGACAGAAGAGAGAGGGGAAAAATGGGAAGAGAAAGAGAGAGGGGGGAAAGGAAGAAGAAAAAGGAGAGAGAGAAAAAGAAGAGAGAGAGATAGAGAGGGAGAGAAAGAGAGGTATCTAGAATTACAGAACTTTTTCTCCATCACTTTCACCTGATTCTGTTGGCCAAACCAATCCTCAAGACCAGAATCAAGGGGATGAGGAATAAATTCCACCTCCTAATGAGAAGTTGGGACAGAATCATAATGCAAAGGATCAGGGAGAATAATTGTGGCTAATTTGCAATCAATTTGTAATTGATGTTTGAATCTTCTTAAAATGGGAACAGGAAGGAATGGGAGAGGAAGGGAAATGGGTTATTGATGAAGGGACACTAACACTGCTGGTGGGTTTGGAGTTAAAACACTGGATGCCTGAAATTATGTCATAAATAGCTTTGTATATCACAGCGAGTTATAAAAATGAACAAATAAAACCCAAATTAAGTCCAGGGAGTTAGGCCAAAGGGCTAGTGCACATGTTTTTCATGCCAAATGAGCACTACTGGGAGTAATTCCCGCCAGCAGTGAACTGGGAATAGCCCCTGAGCACCACTGGGAGTGGCCCAGAAAATCAAAGTAAAACAAATAAATTTGCTTAAAACCTACAGGGCTCATATCTCCCTGACCCTGAGATCTGGGCATATTGGAATGTGGATAGTTTCCTATGTGTTGTTTTGTGAAGAAAAGTGACAGTACATGGTTTGCCAAGGGCTGTGGTCACACTTGATGTTAAATGCATAGTGAAGCCTTGACTGGGTGCTACAGAGGTGACCTTCATGAGGACTTCCCCTGCCATTTAACATTTTATTTTCTTAATGAAAATACATATATATAATTTTCTGACCCCTTAAGCAATGCATGTTTATTGTCCAAGCATTTTGAACTTTACATAAGAACCCAAGGAAGAAAGCCAGAATCCCCAATGAGTCTAATGCCTGTTCCAAAGTATTCAGGGTTTGGGGAGACAAGGACATGATAGCCCTCAGCCCCACTTGAGAAAAGGCAGGGCCTTAGGATTAGGGGAACACAAACTGTGCACCTCAAACTTCACATCCTCCTGAGACTGTGCAGCTTCAGCAACCCCATTTGAAAGTGGTATACTTCCTCCGAAGGCTACAAGGAATGAAAAGAAAGTGGGGGATCCTCTCTGTCCAGTTGAGCACCTGATGGGGTGGACTTTGACCAGGCAGAAATCTTTCCTCCTGCTAATTGCTCCTCCTCTTGCTTGAATGGGGTCAGTGCTCTTCCAGCTGAAGTTCCCCAGGACCTTGGGGAAAGCCAGGAAGGCCAGGAAGAGCGGCGGTTCAGCTCAGAGTCCGAATGTGCTCTCTCCAGGGCTGCAGATAACTCCCTGCCTGCAAGTCCTTCTCATAGGAATTTCCTGCAAAGAAAGGGAAAGGTGAGCAAAAAAATTTTGGGAGGTTTGAGTGTGAGCTGTGGGTAACTGAAAATGCTTAAGGTTTTCTTCTGGGACTGGGATGTCTGGGTTGTGAATTATGGAATTGGACTAAAAGTAGCTTAAAACTGGGAATTCAGGCCAATGGTTGTTTAATGATGCTTCAATAGCTCCTAGGTGGGCTATAATGTTGAGGAAGATTCCACTCCAGGAAGCTGTCAGACTTCGGTATGGGAGATAAAAACAGGTTCACAACAAAAAAGACAACAAAAAGCCTTCTGAATGAACACAACACAGGGGAAAAGGTCTGGGTTTCTCCTCAGCAATGAGAGATGCTCCCTTTGGTTAGTAAACAGGGTCCTAGGGCTTGGCTAATGTTAGGAGGTAAGAGTTTAGAGCAGCCTGATTGGATCGTGAAGTCTAGGTTGACTAACTGAAGAGATGTTGGCTGGTCCCTATGTTACTCCCAACTCCTCACAGGAAGATAGGTCTCTGCTGAGGAGGTCAACTTGCTAACTCTATGGTAACGGGGAAATCTGGGGAGAGGGGTGGTACCAGAAGGCACCTTCTGCTATCACCAGTCTGGCACCAACCCTTCCACCCACTTATGGTGTTTAGAAAAAAAAGTAGCCCTTCTTTAAACACAACATACTGCCTTTTGCTGAAATTCTAATTTTAATAAGCACAAAGTTCTGCAGTGACTAAGTAAGAATCATCATCCCCCCCACTGTCACCCTCACCCTGGGAACTGTGACAAGCCCCTTCTGGGAAGGCTGTTGTCTGAGGAGGCCTCCTCTGCCAGGCCTTCTGTCTGAGCATCCGGAACCCTTTGAGTATATCAAAACAGATGCTCACTAGGCCTTTGTCTATTTGTCATAGACGTTTGCTTAAAGCTACTGAGCAAAGGATGAGACAAGTGAACATCCCTCTTCCTGTCTGACCCTGGTTCTCATAATCCCCTCCCAGTCCTTGCTACCTCCAAAGCCACTCTCAGGTGGTCATGAGTGTGGGGTGTTGGGATGAAGGTAGTTTTAGAACACCTCATTTACCTTTTCTGACTTTTATCCCTAATCCCTCACTAAGGTGATTCCATTGTTGATTCTCTCAGGACACAAGTTACCCCTTGCCCTGAATTGTGGCCTCTTGAGATGGGAATCCCGCTGGGTTCTTTTGAGAGAGTGTTGACCCATCCAAATCCCATCACTAGCTAGTATTAGATTTGGGCGATTCTTAACTTCCTGAAAAAGGGTTTGAGAATATGTGTCCAGGGGATTATAACCGAATGCAAACATTAATGGGCACTGAAGTGCTCCTAGGCTCACATTGTGTGATACTAACATCAAATATGCTGGTCATTGATTCATCATGTGAAAGTAGTAATGTGTTTTATCTGCTATAAACCTGAGGTGCTTTTGTTTACAAACAACCTTTTTGCATCTAATAATACTATATAATCTAATTTTTACTACATAATTTGCTTTAGAAATGTGATACATGCAAAAAGGTGACAGAATCATGCTTGAATTTTGAAACCTACAAGGAAGTGGGTGTCTAACTTGATCACCAAACCCATTCTAGTCACCTGGCTGACTTCTTCTTGTAGAGCACAGGCTGGCAGGGTCCTCAACTAGTTGAGCCCTCATCTCACCAAAACCTATTTCCTTAGGCTCTGAAGAAGGGTGCTGGGAGGGTATGTAAGACAATGAACCCATGGAGGAGGCCTTGTCTGGAAACTGAAGGGCCATCCCCATCAAACATGACTTCTCTATGGTGAGTGACTCTTTGTCTTCTCCAGTTCTCCAGGCCCGAGTTCCTCCTGCTGGCTAGAGAGGCCCCAGTGACTTTGCACCTGCCTGGATCAATTGTGGTAAGGTTTGGCTGGGCTGAGGTGGAGGGTGAAAGGGACCCTGGCTGTGCAGGCAGACCAGTCTGTGTGCTGGTGAAAATACTAGGTGGCAAGACTCATAACTGGACTCTCAGGCTGGAGGGCCCTGCTGGGTAGAGATAAGTTGTGTTGTTTGTGCTCATTTTCTCCCCCAGTTGTAGGCCATCAGCCCCTCTTATTCTTGGATAATTCCTTATAGTGCTTCTTCTTCCCAGGAAGGGGAGCTCTCTGAAACTCCTGCATAAATTCTACTTGATCTCCCAGATGACCTCTATCTCATCACCTCCTTCAATGAGCAGATATTGTTTAAGCATCTGCTTAAAAATAGGTGACAACCCCTGTGACAGACCTTGGACCTCTGAAGTCAACAAAACCCCAGTCATCTTCCTAACTTATGTATGTTTTAGCATGTGTGTATTTTTTATGTTGCTTTCTGGGCTTGCAAGTCCATCTCCTTTCCCTGAACTCTGCAGCTCAGCCCAAGTTGACTGTGGTGCCTGGCACACGATTCCTGCCTGGATAGGGGTTGAATGGAAGGCTTGCCCTTGCCTGGCCTCATAGAAAGAGAGATGCTCAGAGTTGCTGTTTGGCGTGTGCACGTCTAACTAGGACCTGTTCTGAGCCGGTGCTCTGAGAGTAAGAGAGTGATGACAGACTGTGAGCCCTGGGTAGAAGGTGGCAGAGGGTCAGAGGAAGGAGGACGCTGAGTAGTGGGCTGCTGGAGAATGGGAGGGGTGGATACTGGAAAGCGGAGGAACTGGCAACTAGGACCTATAACAAGAGTGGGGAGGCAGGACAGTGGACACAGAGCATCTGTGTACATTTGCTGTTGTCCTTCTGGAAACACAGACAATGAGAGAGCATAGTGAAGAATCTCAAAAGGGCCATGTAGAGTATGGTGTCTACACACAGAACCCTTCTGGGGTGTGTGATCTGTCTCACTTGGGACTAGGAACTCCCCTCTTAGAGTCTACAGATCTGCACAAGTGGGTTTGATCACTCCCAGTTGCAGCCATGGGGATTCCTGAGTGGGGCCCGGAATGCCAGGAGGAGGAGGGGAACCCTGCATGCTGGTCTGTGTATAGAGACACATGACAGTAAGTCCATGTGATGGAGAGTGAGGGTGTTTTCTGTGTGGCTGTCTGGAGGTGACTGTGCTCAGATGGGACTGTAGTGGGGGAGATATCTGCCATAATCTGAACAAGGGGAAGAGACAGGAGGCCAAGTCTACATGCATCTTTGGATTGTCTCTGCTGACCATTTTCTTTCTATGTATCTCCCTTAACTCCATCCATTCCCCTGTTGGATTTGTACATTCATTCTGCTATGATCTGTGGGAACCTGCAAGCTGACTGACAAACTCAGGAGTATATAGTTTCTTGACAAAGACCCTGGACAATGTCCTTGGGAAGCAGAACCCAGGAGGCTTCTGAGATCTATGTAAAGGAGAACTAGTAGTTAGGCCTTCACATCCTCCTGATCCCATAGAGTCTGACAGAAGGCACAGGTCTGAGACTGAGTCACTGCAACCATGGGCAAATTCTTACCATCTCTGGGTCCCATTTCTCTTCTACTGAATAACAAAATAAAACAAAACGCTGCTTGAGACTGGGAGCCCTTATTCTGTACACTTAGATGTTGTATGCCTGGTGAGAGTTTATGAATAGGAATCACAAACATGCTAAACATCTAGGGTTGTTGGTCAAATAACTGAGATATTGCATAGGAAGTGCTTAGCACAGTAGTAGCCCAGTATTGAGTCATGTCTCACCATTATGTTGCAATGTTCTTTTAATATTTGCAGACCAAAAAAGGGAAGTCATATTTGGCCCTCAAGGACATCTGTGTGGTGCTGCTGAGTGGGCAGTGTTTGGAGGTGAAATGTGATGGCACATCAACAGTGGGATCCATCTTCAGCGCCGTCACAGCCTTTGCCAACCTTGTGGAACTTGCTTACTTTGGCTTGGCCTACATGAAAGGTAAATGTCTTCTCTGAAGCCACAGTAGTCTGGGGGCGGGTGGGGGGTCGGGTAACAGGTATCTTAGTACATTTCTTCTAAAAACAAAATAAAACAAAACACCACTTGTAGCCCTTACTTTGCACACTTAGATGTTGTATGCTTGGTGAGCGTTTAAGAGACACAGGTCCCACTTGTCACATGCAGAAGGTAGTGATAGAACAGTGCATGCGGGATGTGGTAGGTTTCTCTGATTTGCTGGATCTTGTTGCCTATATTAATAAATTAAAGAGAGATGAGCACAAATGTTAAAGTTTCCATGAGATGGAAGTAGAAAATGGTGTAGTCTCTTGGAGTCCTCAAGAAAATAGACACGGATTTGCCATATTACCTAGAAATTCCATCTTTGGAATATACATACATAATACATACATACATACATACACATATATGTTCAGAAAAATTGAGAGCTTGGACTGTGTTCATAATAGCATATTTTTTCTTTTTGGGTCACACCCAGTATTGCTCAGGAGTTATTCTTGGCTCTGCACTCAGGAATTACTCCTGGTGGTGCTTGGGGGACCATATGGGATGCTGGGAATCGAACCCAG
>JAOXYA010034689.1:0-12836 GCA_028565675.1 Sorex palustris
ATATATATATATATATATATGTATATATATGTATATATATATATATTAAGTTTAGGAGTTAAACTGATGACCACATAAGTCCACCTTCTAAATTGGAAAAGAATCTCTGGCCTAGAATTGGGGGTTAAGCTAGCACCCTTAGGAGTATGCAGATTGGAGAGAGATTTACAGAAAGGCCATGAACCTGACCAGCATGATTCATTTGAGTCTGGGACAATGCATACACCAGCTAAAACCATGGACATAATTTACTTGGACTTCAGGCAAACTGCAGAGCAAACTGTTATGGTTTTGCCAGTGGAAATACTTAATTAGATATTAAATTGCTTTAGCAACTGGCGGAAAGCAGTGAAGGTTCCCTCACCCAGCCTGGCCATGGGCAGAATGCCTTTTTCTCAGAGGTGTGGGGCAGGGTCGGAGGACAACCAGGGAGATTAGAAGCAAAAATGTCCAAATTGCAGTGAACACTAGAATGGTCCCCCCAAATTAAGGAGAGTGGGGCATTGATACAAATGAAAGATTTCAATGGCCCTTTTTCATGGGCACCAGAATCCCATTAGCCCCAACCAAGAAGAATGAGGATTTCAGAGGTGGGAGAGGCTTCTTTTAAGAACAAGACACTTGATTGAGTCCGCCCTGGTGGGTTGGGTTGGGGTGTAGGGTTCCCGAGGCCCCCACTGGCCAGCCTCGGCCAACTAGGCTAGACGTTCCATGCCGGATCGGAGGATACAGTGCTGTGGGAACCCCAGCCATTGCAGCAGTACTGGGGGCCACCAGAACCACCCCCAACAGTGTTCAGGGACCACCCGTTGGCCCTTTGCATGCCCTGAAGCCTGGAAACTGTTAGCAAAAGCTGAGTGAAGGCCACAAGGCAGTCAGGAGAGTTGGGCCTGAGTGCCTGATGCCCACTGGCTAGGCCACATGTCTGCTCGCACCATTTTCAGGGTACTCAGTTGAAAGGGAGCAGCGGGGACTTCCTGTGGACCAAGAGACTATTCTGTTCCAGAGATTTTTCTCCTTTTCATTAAATTTTTTCATTCTTCTGAGCCTTTGAGTAGAAGAGTGTTTCACTTAGTGGGGTTTTGTTGTTTGTTTGTTTGGGGTCCCCACCCAGCTTACTACCGCCACTGTACTCTTGGATCACTCCTGGCCAGGTTGGGGGACCATATGGGATGCCATTGATAAACCTGACTTTAAGTGCCCTATCGACTGTACCATCACTCTGACCATTGTTTAGTTTATTTTGGCCACACCCGTTGGTCCTTAGGAGACGCTGTGGTGGGTATTAGAGTTCAAACCTGGGACTTACACATTCAGAGCATATATTCCAGCTCTTTAAGCTGCTGCTCAGACCTCTTTCTGATCTTT
The DNA here is from genome assembly GCA_028565675.1 of Sorex palustris. NCBI lineage: Eukaryota > Metazoa > Chordata > Mammalia > Eulipotyphla > Soricidae > Sorex > Sorex palustris. The sequence continues at coordinate 1,369 of JAOXYA010034689.1, forward strand.
TTATTTCCTTGGTTTATTTTTTTAGCTTATTTTTTTATATTGTGATAAAATATACATAGAATATACCATTTTTCTTGTGTAAAATTAGCTAACATTACATACATTCCTGCTATTGTATAACCATCATAGCCATCACCATGCTCCTTTTCGAGAAATTTTTTATTATACCCCTCCCCCTCGAACTCTGCTCCCATTAAACAAAAATTTGCCCTTCCCTCCTCTGCCCCAGCCCCTGGTGACCCTCCTACTCCTCTCTGAGTTGGACTGTCCTAGTGCTTCCTGTGTGGAATTGCATGCTATGTGTCCTTTGTGGTTTAACTAATTTCACATAGCCTGATGTCTTCTGGGTTCGTCAGTTTGTAAGCATTTGTTGGAATTCCATTATATTTGTTTAAGGAGGTTGGTACATTCAAATCATTTGACTCTGTAATTGGGCATGTTTGCCTTTGGCCATGCTTGTTAAGTATTGCCATTTGTGCCTTGCTAAGTGCTTTGAGGCATGTAATACAAATTCATCATCGTCTCATCTCTTCCACGGGTGGGGTGGCCTGGTAGCTGGTGGTGGGGAGGGGAAGGGAGATGTGCAGATGGTATGAGAGCAAGTGCAGGCGGTACTGAGTCACAGGAGAAGGAGCGGCCCAGGGAGAGGATATTTTATCGGCAGCATTGGAGGGTGCTGAGCGACTGATAGATGCACCAGGCAAAGAGGAACCGCAGGAGCCAAACTGTCCAGGGCAAGAAATAAAGGCCGAGGGTCATACTCAGGACTAGAGGATTGTTGGGAACTTGCATGGAAATGGGAGAGAGAAACCGAAGTCAGGTCACTGGGGGCGTCCCTCCCTGGGCCTAGATAACCCTCTCCCTTGGGGCTGAAGCAGTATCACAGCAGATAGGGCATTTGCCTTGCACGCGGTCAACCCGGCTTCGATTTCCAGCATCCCATATGTTCCCTCAAGCACTGCCAGGAGTAATTCCTGAGTGCAGAGACAGGAGTAACCCCTGAGCATCACCAGGTGTGACCGAAAAAGCAGAAAAAAAAATAGATTACTCTCTCCCGAGGGTATTGAAAGAACCTGTAACAGTTCTGATTATGGATAGCAAATAGAGTTGCTGCCACTTGAGAAAACCAATCTGTTGCTGCTACAAAGAACAGATTGGAGTCGGAAAGAGATTGAGGGAGGAGATGACAGGTTCAGTTATTGATCAGTTGAAGGAAGGTCATGAGGTGACCAGCCAGGATTCTTGCAGAGCCCGTGGAAATGGTAAATGGGTTGCTGATTTTATAAATGGACCACCGGGTCTCATCGAGATCAGGACACTGGCAAATCTTCGGTTTCTGAGGTTGAGATCCTCCCCACCAGATACGACCAGCAGATGTGAAGGGCCTCTGCAGCTGTGCCGTGCATCTGTCTGTCGGTTGGTAAACATTTGCTTGGCAAAGCCTGCCCATGCCTGAGATAGTTGGCCAGGGTACCCAGTATTTGGCCTTGAGAGTCGGGATTAAAAATCGATGTCCAAACTAACCTCACAAGGCAGAGAGCCAGCATCTGAGCTGGGAGATTTTTGAGCTGAGTCTGTTACTGCCACACCTGGTAGTTCATACAATCAAGACTGTGTCACAGTTTCCATTAGGCACATAGTTTCTCATTCCATCCCCCAGAGGGTTATAACTTAGCAATGAAAATTCGCTCCCACTGGGAACTTGGCAGGAAGATTGTATTCTGAGCCCAGCAGCAGTTATAGTTCAAAAAAAATTTTTTTTTGACAAAATTGGTTTAGTGCATTTTGTAAGATTCAAATACTAATTTAATTCACTTTAAGTTTTTCAAGAACTGCTTTTGTTCTGCCTCACCTTTATGGCAGCTTGCAGAGTCCCCGTGGGAAGTGCAGTTCATAGGAGAGCTGTCCTGGGCCTGGTTTGCTGGCTTATCTGTACACTTTCTCCAGAATTACATCACTTCACTTAAACTTTTAACTTGCCGCCAATAGCACTTTAAATTGCTCTTTTTGGTTTTGTTTGTTCTGCAGTGCTGAGATTGAACTCAGGGCTCCCGTATGCAAAGCAAGTGCTCTATCACTGTGCCACACCCCCAGGCCTACTTTATATTGCCTTTTTTCATGGGTGTTTAGCATGTTGGTATCAGACTTGAGGAATCTTTTTTTTCTTTTTTTTATTGAATCATCATGAGACACAGTTACAAAGCTTCCATATGTGAGTTTCAGTCAAGCAGTGATCGAACACCCATCCCTCTACCAGTGTACATTTTCCACCACCAATGTCCCCCTTACTCCAACCCCCTTCTCTATCCCCCCACCCCCTTTCTCTATGGTAGACAGTTTCCCTCATATTCTCTCTCTCTCTCCCTTTGGGCGTTATGTTTTGCAGTACAGATACTGAGAGGCCATAATGTTTGGTCTTTTGTCTACTTTCAGCACACATCTCCCATCCTAAGCAATCCCTTCAACCATCATTGCCTTAGTGATCCCTTCTCTATCCCCACTGCCTTCTCCCCCAGCTCATGAGGCAGACCTCCAATCACAGAGCAATCTTCCTGGCCTTTGTCTCTACTGTCCTTGGGTGTTAGTCTCATATTATGTTATTTTATATTCCACATATGGGCTGGAGCCATAGCACAGCGGTAGGGCATTTGCCTTGCACACAGCCAACATGGCCGACCTGAGTTCGATTCCTCTGCCCCTCTCAGAGAGACTGGCAAGCTACCGAGAGTATCTCGCCCGCACGGCAGAGCCTAGCAAGCTACCCGTGATGTATTCGATATGCCAAACACGGTAACAACAAAGTCTCCAATGAAGACGTTACTGGGCCCACTCGAGCAAATCAATGAACAACGGGAGGACAGTGGTTGGTTTATGTAACATATAGGAACATGTGAAATGAAGAATTACATCTTCACAGAAGTTGGTAATATTACTTTAGAATTTTAGACCTCCCTAAAATTGCTTGGAGAATCACTAATTCATTGTGTTGCTCGAGTGATAAATATGTCTGTGAGATATCATTACTTGCAATTTGTGGTACCTGCCTTTCGGCTTTCGACTGTGAATTTAGTTTAATCACAACTTAATCCACTGCTTATTTTCTGTGTCCATAGTGTTTTACATGTAAGTTCTGATTATCTGTATAGAGCAAATAACTCCAACTTTTTTTAATCTAACCCTAATAATTACATAATGTTGCCCATAGTGATCAAATTTTCTGTTCCAAATTTCCAAATTCCTGCCCTTCTCTGCCTGAGTATACAGTGTGGGAAATGAAGGCAGAAATTTCAGGAGCTTTGTAGGAATCACCTGCTAGAGAAAGCCTTTGTGTATTTCACTTCTGAAGGAACTAGAGGAGAGGAAGGGGAGCAGCTTCTCTGCTTGTAGTCACAATTTAGGAATATGAGTTGCCAGTGTGAATCTGTCCAGAAAATGTTCTGCTGCACCAGCTAATGAAGTCATGAGTTTAGGTAAACAGCCCCAAGATGCCAGGCCTTACATCAATCATGTACTGTATTATGGGATGCAGTTATCTCAGCAATCTAAGCCTAACAAAAAATTTCATATTTTCTACATCATCTCTCATAGAAATCTCTCTAAGCCTATAGCTGTCCAGTATAAAGAAAAAGAAGATCGTTATGTGGACACATACAAGGTATCTTTGTTTTTCTTCATACTTAAAAAATACCCTAGAGTTCTGATATATATAAATATGAGTTTTACCTAATTTAAAATGTAAAAGTATTGATTTTTCTGGTTATTACTTGTGCCTTGGTTGTCAATTGACAAGAGATCGTTTTTATAAATATGATTCTGTACTAATGCCCTGTAAACCCTTTGTTCAGGAAAGGAAACATATAATGGCATAAATTAAAAGCTAATACACTTTATATTAAAAATACATCATCATATGTCTCATAAAAAATTACAAATGACTTCCAGGTCCTGCTACTTGCATTCCCAATTTAATTTATATGACTATATCAGTGTATTTTTCTGTGCCATAACCTGGTTTTATTCATATTTTACAAAATTTGCATTTGTGTATTGACAGTATAGGACTTTAAATTTTGAAATAAAATCTATTTCTGTAAATTAATAAAAATTTGAAAAAATCTTTTTTTTTCTTGGCTTTTTGGGTCACACCCAGCAATGCTCAGGGGTTACTCTTGGCTCTGCACTCAGGAATCACTCCTGGCAATGCTCAGGGGACCATATGGGATGCTGGAAATCGAACCCGGCTTGGCTGCATGCAAGGCAAACACCCTACCCACTGTGCTGTCGCTCCAGCACCTGAAAAAAATCTTGAAAAAATTCTTTAGCCTCCTGTTGCATTCTTCAGTGCAGCTGAAGCAGCTTTCTCATATTTCATCATATTATTTTATGCCACTCCCTACTAGGATGTAGACCTGGGTGTATGTCCTACAAAGAGTCCCCCCAAACATCTTATAAACATCACTGTTTGAAAATGGAGCATGCTGTAAGGATTAAGAAGTGACTCTAGAAAATATACTGTTCCCTGACTTTGTTATCAGAGCCAAAAGCAGCTATGGAAGATAAGAATAGGACAGATGGGAAATATTTGACTGTGCTTCCTACTTTATGCTGGAAGATAGGAGTGGTGGGGGGAAAAAAACACTATATAATATATATGTGTTGTTTTTGGTTTATTTTGTTTTGGGGTGATTCTCAACCAACTGGGCCTGCAGTTCAACACAAGGACCCAAGACAGAAGGATGTCATACTATTTGGACCCTGCAGTGCCAGTATTACCCCAGCTAGTCCTGGCAGTGCCCAGGGGTCTTCAGGGCTGCACCTGGTGATATTCAGGGGATCTTGTACTGACAGTAACTGAACAAAGTTCGGCTGCATGCTAGACATGTGCCTTAACCCTGTATTATTATTTTTTTCAATCTTTACACTCAAGGAGCTCTGCTGGCAGAGATAAGCGAACCATATGTGGTTCTGAGGATCAATCCATCAATCCCTTATACAGGAAATAAGGTGCTTACTGTGTATGGGGTTGACCCTGATTCAGTTCCAGCACCATATGTGGTTCCCTGAGCTCCATCAAGAGTGACCGCTGAGCACAATGTCAGAAATGTCCCCTGAGTACCACAGAAGAGGAACCTAAGGGGAGTTGTCATATCCGGCAATGTTCAAGTATAACTCCTGGCTCTGCACTCAAGGATAACTCCTCATGGGGCTTGGAGGACCATTGGGATACCAGAGATCGAACCTTGGTCAGCTGTATAAAAGGCAAATGCCCTACCCACTGTATGTGTCTCTCCAGCCCCAAGAAATTCTTAAGTTGTAGACATTTCTAGTTATTATAGCCACTCTAGTCTGAGTATTTGATCACCTGGACAGTATGAGCTCTAGTTAGCCAAAGTTCTGCGAAGTAGGATGTTCCACACAGTAGTTTTCTCTGTGAAATAAGAGAATAAAGGAACCCACTGTGAACTGCTCCTTGAATGGTTAAAGCCTCAGCAGAGCATCAAGGCAGAGACTTGCAAGGTGGCTAAGATTTAAACACAGACAGATGGGCAAACCATGAACAATGAAATCAAGGGGTGGATAAGTAAAGACAGATTAATAAAGAAAACTGGGCAGGGCGGGACGAGGTGGAGAGATAGTACAGTGGATAGGGCATTTGCCTTGCACGCGGCTGACCCGAGTTCAATCTCCGGCATCCCATGTGGTCCCTCAAGCACCACCAGGAGTAATTCCTGAGCACAGAGCCAAGAGTAGCCCCTGAGTATCACTGGGTATGACCCAAAAAGCAAAAAAAAAAAAAAAAAAAAAAAACACAAAGATAACTGGGGAGGCTCTTCCAGCTTTGCCTAAAGCACATTATGGTAACTTCTCTTGATTCCATTCCCTGCAGTACTTGGAGGAAGAGTATCGAAAAGGAGCACGGGAAGATGACCCCATGCCACCAGTGCAGCCCTACCACTATGGTTCCCACTATTCTAACAGTGGCACTGTGCTTCACTTCCTGGTCAGGATGCCTCCTTTCACAAAAATGTTTCTAGCCTATCAAGGTAAGGTTGTTTCATACTATGTAAAACATCATATTGAGTCATCAGGAACTTAAACCTGACTTCCTGATTCTCACTAAACCAGGTGGAAAAGGATTCTATTTATGGGGCAGAGTGATAGTATAGCAGACACAGTACTTCCCTTGTACACAGCCAGCCTGGGTGTCATCCCCAGCACCTCATATGGTCCCCCGTGCCCACCAGGAGTGATCCCTGAGCAGAGAGCTTGGAGTAAGCCCTGAGCACTGCCAGTTGTGCCTCCAGGGGAGGGGGAAAAGGGGAAAAGGAAATTAAAATTTTTTTAAATTTATCTCTTCCATAAAATTCTTCTTTTGGGGGTGTGATTGATGCTCCCAAGCAGTGTTCAGGGGCCCAGGAGCCACTTCTGGTGATAATCGGCTGGCAAGACCTGTAAGTTCAGTCTAGGGCCTGCAGTTGCATTGTTGCTCAGGCTCTTCAGTCATGGGGTCACTAGGGCTAAGCTGGCAGTGCCTGGGGGCCTCCAGTGCCACACCAGTGATGTGGGGCCCGGATTGCACCGTACTAAATTTTCAACCCTCTCCCACAATATTCTCTTTAAAAACCTGCCCTTATCTAAATCATCTTGTCATTGTCAAGTTTTAGCTTCAGATTAACGTGCCTAAACTTACATAAAATCATTTACTTTTTAAATATGACACATGGGTGGGAGGAGCAGTAGTGGCTGCACAGCTTCCAGAAGACTCTCCATGCTCTAAAGGTGCCTTAGACAGCAGGCACCTGGCACTCTCCTATCCTGTGACATCAGGAAAGTCACGGGCCAAGAGATCAGCCAAGAAGAATCCAAGAGGAGATTTGTGGGGATGTCCCCCAAAACCCTTGGTCCAAAGTAGAAATGAAGCCCCAAAAGGTGACAGGAAGAGATAAGTTTTCAGGTTAAGAAGTGCAAGGAAAGGTGGAGACAGAGGAAAGCAGGGTGTCATGGCTATCCAATAGACTCACCTGCAGAGAACAGGGAGGCTGAAAGCCAGGGCAGTTCAGCAGAGGAAAAGAAGCAAGACCTGATTCGGAGGAATATTTTTATCATCCATTTTGTTAAATACAATGGTGTTTGTTTATTTGTTTGTTTGTTTGTTTTCTCTTTCGAGATTTTTTATGGGTGTCTGGAACAAGGCCGGTAGAAGAGCTTACATGGTGGCACTGGAGTTGGTTCATAGGGGTGACTACAAGTGCTTCCAGGAGGATTGGGAAGTTGGGGGAGGTAGCCCAGCCCAAGAAAGACTAAAGATTTCAGTCACAAAACCCACATACCCAAATTTTCAGCAGATTGTATCTCAGTGAGGTCTGTCCAAAGGCACAGGCATGGCAGCAGGTTTGGATTGTGGAAGCAAGCTGCTGCTGGGGGCTCTGCTTGGGTAGGCAACTATGAGTTTCCAAAGAAAAGTGTGAGCGCATGAAACTTGGGTGTTCGATGGCCGAGAGCCGCCTCCCCAAGCTAGTTAATGGCAGTGGACGGACAAAGGGCTGGGGGAACGGAGAAACAGGATCCCAAGCTGGTTGGTAGTCAGTTTATTTCTCTCTCCTCCCCAGCGTAGGCCAATCTCTCCCTTTACAGCACAATCATAGTTGTAGTTTTGGTTGTAGTCCCAGTCATCATAGTTCCATTATCCTAGTCTCCTCCTAGTCTTTGACTTTCTAGTCCTCATCGTCTAGTCCCTATATTCATAATAGTCCCCACTCTTCCCTTACAACATAGTTATACAGAAATCATGAATGGTGGGGTTGAACATTGTCATTGTCATTAAACATTGTCATAACAACAAACAGAGGTAAAGCCACTCCAGGGGAAGTTCTAGGAGATTAATTTAAAGACAAAATCTCATCTGAGGGTTCAGCACTTCACATTACTAGGAGATCCACTCAAGGTCAGGATTCCATATAGGATATATTGCTTTCTCCTTTCCTTTGCTGGTAATCCATTTAAACAATGATAGTGAATTTACTTATAATATTTCTAGTCATTTTGTATGAACACAGTAAGAGATATAATAAACTTAAAAGTTGACTCTTCCTGAGGACAGCTCGCTATATATTCTAGACCACAGTCCTCAGGCCAGGTTACTCTTTCCTAACCCCAGCATGGTCCTTATTCAGTTACTTCTTTTTGGGTCATGACAGAGTTTGTTCTATGACCGTGCTCTTAATTGATTATACTTATGGTGCTTAGCTTGTCCCCTTTTAATGCCAGTGTAGCTTACAGCTTGCCCTGGGTCCATTCATTCCCTTCATTGGGATCCTCCTTTTGGGAGTATTAGGAAGTAAGGGCAACTGAGATTTAAGTCAGGTAAATATAATGAATGCCCAGGAGTAATATTATTTTGGAGTCAGTTAACTCCCATGTTACAAAATCATAGCATCTACCGTCTTTCTGTATCTACACAAAAAGGTTATTGCTAAACCATTCAAGTGTCATAAAGGGGAAAAAAAAGCAATATAGAATTATCAGTGCTTGATGGAATTGATTGTGCCTCGGGAGCACTATTGTGGAAGTAACTCAATAAAGCTAAGCTCCTTGCGGGAGGAGCAAGGACAACCCAATGCTATCCAGTAGGCAACAGGCTGACCCCACCCCCCCATGATCTACCCCTGACTGTTCAGTCTTGTGTGAGTCCAAGATTAACTGTGACTTTTAATCTCTTTCGAGATTTATTTATGGGTCTTTAAAGCAAGGCCAATAAATGAGCTTGTATTGCTGAGCTGGAGGTGGTTTGTGGGTGTGGCTCCCACTCACCGAACTTTTGGCCATTTAATTTCTCGGGAAATTTGGTCCTGTGTTGTTGTGGTTTGGCCAGAGGCACAGTAGCAATTATGAAGTATCAGGAAGCCTGAAAGCATTATCAGCCTGCTGATGCACTGCACCCCCAAATGAAAAGTTTCGAATAACTCTAAAAGCACTTTTAAGAATGTAGGAATTCCACATCATCACATTTTTTAAGGTAAATGCTTTTTATTTAAGAGTTGGAATCATTTGCCTATTGTTTAATTTTTTGTCACAACCAAAAGTACTGTAATATTAAATTAAGGAGGATTTTTAATATCATGTTCACAGCATAACAGCATTGGTGAAGGTGCTCTTTATATTGTATGTAAGAAAAAAAAGAAAAAGCACAGTGTTGCAGTTTGGAGTCACTAACGTGCCTTTGATATGTCTTAAATATTTACAGTGATTTCTATTCCTGTGCTGGATTTTGGTAGAATTGTTTCCTAACATCATTTACTTATTGATATCGACTCTTCCTATCAGAATTTCATGGGCTCAGTGTAGCATCTTTGGTGGTGTAGTGCAGTTTTCCTAGTTATGTTCATGTGCTGTGAAAGATTGAAAATAGTGAGTATGGAGGCAGGAGAGATAATTCAGTGGACTAAGTGCATACTTTGCATGTGGGAGGCCCGGATTTGATATCCAGCACCATTTGGGCCCTTGAACAACTCCAAGCATTGTCAGGTGTGGTCAAGAACAAAAATGAAAAGAAAAAAAATTTGATACATAGTTTATATGATAGAAAAATATGGAATTTAGTGGGAATTATGATGTATCAGCTAATCAACAGTTGAAAGGCTTTTTTTAATAGTTTTTGATTTCCATTAAGAAAAATTGCTTCCATATTTTAAGCCAGCAGGATAGAAGTGGGTGGAAATGACTCGAAAGAATGGAGTTAATGCTTTGCAAATGGGAGCTCCAGGTAATAACCCTAGCACCAGCACAGCAGCATGTGGCCAAAAGTGATTTTAAGGAATAAAACCAGCAAGATATTTCAGGAGCTAAGGCACAGCCTTGCATGCAGCTGCTCCTGGTTTGATCCTCAGCACCACAAGGTTCCCTGGGCATTGTCATGGTCTCCTAGTTCATCCCTGGACATTCTCAAGCACAACCAGAGTGCCCTAGTGGTCTCTAGCACCACAGGGTCCAAGCAGCACCACATCTGAGGTCCTTACATTGAGCCTCTGGCGCATTTGGCTGGAAATTACTAAGAGGTTCTCAGGTCTCCTGAGTACCATTTGGAAGTGCCGCCCCAAAAAAGAAAAAGTCACTGGAATAGCTATTTACCAAAGAATAACTGTTCCATGGGCTTTTAGAGTTTCATGATATGTGTTAAGATTTGTATCCTCAAAACAGTAAAATCTTAGGAAAGAAAAATTAATTTTAAAAATAAAATTAATGTGTAATGCACATGATAAAAACATTTTTATACTTTTTTAAAGTATAGGCATTTGACTGTAAATATGTTTAATTTCATAATTAGCATGCTGGAGAGGTAGTACAGGAGTTAAGGTGCAAAGCTGCTGACCTGGTGTAATCCTTGGCGCTGCATATTGTCCCCCACGTACCACTGGGCTCACTCCTGAGGTCAGAGCCAGGAATAGCCCCTGTGCACCTGGAGTGTGGCCCAAACACACTCCAGAGATTATCTTTGTTGTTGTTGCGGTTATTTTACATTATTCATCTTTGGACCCTAAAGAGGAATAACATTTTATCATAATTAGCTATATAATCAACAGCCACGCTGCTACCTTCACCATGGTAACTTTCTAGTTAAATAATCTTCTGTCTCAGTGTTGTGGTCAATCGCTTACTAAAGATAAATAAAGGTGAAATTATTTATTTGCAAATAGGAACATTCTCATCTGTCAGTTTCTAATGAGAAACATGATTTTAGCTCTGTAGTTAATCATCATGATGTCCAGAATCCTTTGTGGAATCATTATTCATTTACTCAACCCTCCTGGAACTTCTTTATGTATTTTTACTCTTGTGAGCCTAAGAGGAATTAACTTTGTATTTTCTTAATGTTTGTTCCTCTGTAAGTACACAAATGTTTCACATGACAGGTATTCAAGTATTTGAAGATTGCTGCACTGTACCTTTTCTCCCTCAGTCTTATTTCCCCCCAGGCTAATAGCACAGTTGCCTTGGCACGTGGCCAACTGGAGTTCGATTCCTCCATCCCTCTCGGAGAGCCCGGCAAGCTACCAAGAGTATCCCACCTGCATGGCAGAGCCTGGCAAGCTCCCCGTGGCGTATTCAATATGCCAAAAACAGTAACAGCAAGTCTCACAATGGAGACATTACTGGTGCCCTCTCAAGCAAATCAATTAACAATGGGAGGACAGTGCTACAGTGCTACAATTGTCCTAAGTTAATTTGATAGCTTCCTAAATGCAATGTCTATTTCAAGTACTTCAAGGAATATATTTTTAAAAAATGCTTCTGATCTGAGTAAAAGTCTTTAAAACTAAAAACTAAGATTTATACTACCTTTGTATATTCAAGTTTCCAAACCTATCACTGTTTTGATTATCCCTTTGGATTTATTCTGATTTGTGAATGTGTGAATGCTCGTTCTTAAAATAGTAGTCAGAATAGAAAAGAATATTTTAGATGTTACT